>VSMD01024563.1:0-129147 GCA_008750895.1 Mirza zaza | reverse complement strand
AATTAATTTCTTTCTATTTATAGTAGAGATGGGGTCTCGCTCTTGCTCAGGCTGGTCTCGAACTCCTGAGCTCAAACGATCCGCCCACCTCGGCCTCCCAGAGAGCTAGGATTACAGGCGTGAGCCACCGCGCCCGGCCTAAAATAAAAAATTTTATAAAAAGGGTAGTGATCTACAAATAATTTTTTAGCATCCTTCTCAGTCCATATCTACTTTCTCATTAAAAAATATTAGTCATTTATGAAATCTGGGAGCCACTGGCACTGCCTGGCGATGTTGAAAGCCCTTTTGCATCATTTATTCCTTTGATCGGATTCAGCCAACACTGGCCACGATTGGTTAAAGTGTTCACTAGGTCTGGCTCAAATACTTGACTCTGCCAGTTATCCCCTAAGCTACCTTGATTGAATCCTAATCTCACTCACCCTAGCCTCCTCATCTTTAAATTTGGGATATTCATATATCTTAAGGTGGTTCTGAAAATTAAGGTAGTGTAGGCAAGACAGCATAGCATCTGGTACCTCCTGAATGTCATACCTCACTCCCATCCAGCAAGACAAGTGCCACCATCTCTATTTTACAGTTGCAGAGACAGCTCCTTTACCAGAGAACCAGTGTGGTAAAATCAGTGCTTCACATTCTGATGCTCTGGCCCTGATAGCAGTTAACCTTGAGGTGAACCTGGCTGGAAGCTGGGGCAGCCTGACTCTGAAAGGAAAGGGGAACCATCTCTGAATTGGAAATTGGGAGGTTTTAGGGCACTTCAAGACCCTAGCTGGGTGAAGGTAACAGCAGAAGGTCTGGCCAAATCCTGGGAGAAGAAAGGGGGTAGGCAGGGAGGTCCCCCTAGTTGGCAGCTGGAGCCAGACCATGAGGATCTAGGGAAAGGTCAAGATGCATCAAACTCTCCACTGAGGGTGTCCCTGGCAAGGGTGAGAAATCCTGCTCTGGGAACGTCGCCAGGTAGAGGGGGTGCTGCTGCGGGGGCAGGGGGACATGACAGAGATAGTCTAAATGGTCCAGGCATGGGGCAGCCTGGTGTCTGGAGTAACTGACAGTCCTGCTCTGCCTTTGGAAGAATCCCATCCTCACATTGACCTCCCAGCCTCTCCCCTCACCTATTGTTGTCTTGTTACTTCTAGAGGTGCCAAGAACCAGATCAGCCACCCAGACCAGAGCCCCAGGAACTAGGTCCCCTCAATGGGGACACAGGTGAGTAGCCAGTTCCATGTGTCCCCACTGACATCTATGTGGTTTCCTACCTTATAATCAACAAAGTCGGTATAGCTCCTTAAATAGCACGTGAGATCATAGATAGGTTACCTTAATAGGGGTATCATCTCTAAAATTAGGGAGTTGATAGTCCTGACCTGTGCTTTCCTGTTCTGGGCTGTTGACATCACTCTTAGAGTGCTGGATATAGTTATAGAAAGTATATTTTCAGAAAGATCCAGAAAATTTTAAGGGAATACGCTGGAGGAAGATCAGGCTGGTGAAGAATCTAAAAAACATGTCCCGTAAGCAACAGTGGAAGAAACAGAGAATGTTCCACCTGGAAAAAAGATGTTGCCATGAAACAACAGTTCCCTCCAAGTGTCTGAAGTACCCTAATGGAGAAGAAAAATGAGCCTCATTTAGTGCGACCCAGAGGTCAGTAGCTGGGCCTCAAGGTAGCAACAACATGCAGACAGAATCCAGCTCAATCTCAAAGAGTTTTTTGTGTGGTTGTTGGTGTAAAACCATCAGAGCTCCCTGGTAATAGAATGAGCTCCCTGTCTCCAAAGGTGTTCCATTACAGCCTCGAAGCTGTTAGGGATACTGTAGGTGAAGTGTAAGTACCAGGTAAGCAATTGGAGCAGAATTCGGGGTCCTCCACTCTGACTGTGTATAACAATTGCCTTGGGAACTTCAAAGATACAGATTCTGGGGACCTAGCACAGATCAACTAAATAAGAATCTCTGGGAGCCGGGCTGAAGCATCTGGACTTTTAGTAAGGATGTATCTTTTTAATAAGCTTCTCTCCGGCTGAGGCCAGTCAGGTACTGATCTCATGGACAACATTTGAGCCAAATGGTTCATGAGAGTCCGTGTCTCTCTAGTCCTGACCATTGCTACCACCTAACCTCTGTCTATCTGCTCACGGCCTCTGGGAGTTCAGGACTCAAGGACACCACCTCAGTCCTCCTCCTGTCCTGACGGGACTGACCGCAGTGTTGGCTTGTCCCTCATCCTCACCTTTCTACCATACCCTCTGCCAGACCCTGCCAGGAAGTTCTCTGATCATAATGCTAACAGCACTCATATTAACCTCTAAGGCTTATCATGAGCACTGTTAAAAATTTAGAGGACATTTAGTGGGCAGTAAAGAACATCTATTGGGCACCCCCAAAGTGCCCGGGACTACATGTCTTTTCATGCACGAGCAGGCAGGGTAGGGTGGTAGCTGGGAGTGTTTGCCATGGAATCACACTGCATAGGTTCGCCTCCCGGCTCCCCCAACTGTGAACTGGGTGATCTTGGGCAAGTTGTATAACCTCTCTGCACCTTGGTTTCCTCATCTGTAAATGGGGATAATAACAGTACCCATGACACTGGCTTGCTGTGAGGATTAGGTGAGTAATCCCCATAAGGTACTTGGGGCAGCTCTAGGCATGCCGTGGGCACAGGGAGCTCTCAGTTCTGCTCACCTGCCTTGGTTATTTTTATTGCAGTTCTTTTCTGATTTAGTCATCTCAGTAGCCTCAGGACGTAGGTCCCATAATTATCCTGACCTCACATATTGGGTAACTGAGGCACAGAGAGGATGGTCGCTGCCCTAGGGCATTGGTGAGGCCTGTGTTGGAGTTTCCCTAAGCCAGGGCTAGACTTCCTGTTTGTGTCTCCTTCCTACAAATAAGCAGCCCCTCCGCTTCCAGCCGAGGAGATACTAAAGGTGACGGGCCACACACTCAGGTGCTCACAGGCCCAGCAGGTAAAGCAAATGCCACCGTGGCCCTCTATACACAGGCTTGGCAGGGGGAGGCGAAGGCTGTGGCCAACCGCAGAGCCACATCCCGGCCGAAGGAGGATGTGGCTGCTTCTGAGCTCCAGCCCCTGGTGGATGTGAAGGCCTGCATTGCCAGTTCTTTGGATTCTTCCAGAAAAGTTGGAAATTTGTATTATTAAGCAAAAGCTTCCCAGCTATTAAGTATCAGTAACTATTTTTTTCTTGAGTTTGAGTGGAGCAAGTAGAACACGTCTCTGGGCTGAATCTGTCCTATGACTACTGGCCCCGCTGTGAATACCAGCGGACAGAAGGAGACCTCTGGCTTCAGCCTAGAGGAAATGTCTCCAAAGCCCGAGAGATTGGAGGGGCTGTCTCTGGAGATTGGTCCCCAACGGAAGCCATTTACCAGGGTTCCCATCGCTTAGCTCCAGCCTCCCACACCCTCTCTGCTGGCCCTGACCCCCCTCTGCTCTGTGTGAATGTTTCGCTTTGTCACCTGTAGCCGTAACTGTCCAGCTCTGCGTGTCTGAGGAGGCCGAGCAGCACCAAAAGAACATAGCCAGAATTCTCCAGCAGCATGAAGAGGAGAAGAAGAAATGGGCACAGCAGGTAAGCCCAGGTAACCCCAACTCCTCCTGCTCAGCTAACCTTGGTATAGCCCAGAGTGAGGACCTGGTTTGGGCTTTTATTGTTGTTGTAACGGTCTTTTACTCCTTCTGCCAGGAAAGGAGACCCTTGAGGTCTTTCTGTCTAGCTAACTGACAGCGTTGTCCAAATGGCTGCTCCATCAGCCTTTATCCCTGTATCCTGGGTAATCCCCAGGCACCCAAAATGGACATGTAGTGAGTGCAAAATAAGCCTTTTGTTTAAGCCCCCGAGACTTTATCGCTGTTTGTTATGGGAGCATAATTTAGCCTATCCTGACTGAGAACAGGAAGTCAGATGCTAAACACAATTTACACAATTATTTATGACAATTATCAGGGCTATGAAAAGTTTAGATTGCTGTGAAAGGACATCCTAGAAGCCCTTAGCCAAGTCTGTGGGATTGGACAAGGCCTCTTTGAGGAGGTAACACTGAGATTTTTAAAATTATTTGGAAGTCAAAATTGAGGGACCTTGTGCACAATTTCTAGCCTGTATTAGTCAAATGTCAAGGTCATGGTGCATGAGGAAAGACTGAGGAACACTTCCAGACTAAAGGACACTGAAGAGCTGTCACAGCTAAAGGCAGCTCACAGCCTGGGATTTCCTTGTCCGCATTCTAGCTTGGTCACTAACCCCTCCTCACGCTCCTCCCTTAGGAGAGGGAGATGGTAGAGCAGTAGGAATGATCTTAGGATAGTGTACAAAGTTTCCTCCACATCATCTTAACTGGTTATTTTAAATTGTAAATATGAAACATGTTCAGTATAAATATTCAAAATTCTGAAGTTTAAAGTCTCTTTTAAAAATTGTCTCTAGTTATAAACTAATTGCTCTATTAAATTGTATGAGTCTCTCTTTTTTTGTTGTTTGTTTTGAGACAGAGCCTTTGCAAGCCCAAACTAGAGTACAGTGATGTCATCACAGCTCACAGCAACCTCAGACTCCTGGGCTCAAAGCAGTCCTCCCATCTCAGCTTCCTAAGTTGCTGGGACTACAGACACATGCCTCCATGCCCAGCTAATTTTTATATTTTTTGTAGAGACAGGGTCTTGCTATGTTACCCAGGCTGGTCTTCAACTCCTGGCCTCAAGTGATCCTGTACTCCCAAAGTGCTGGGATTACAGGTGTGAGCCACCATGCCTGGCCTAAATTGTATGGTAACTTGTACTAAAGAGTCTCCTCTGGATTCCATTCACTCAGCACACTCACTGAGGACTTCCAGTGTGCAGGGAGGGGACTGCCTCGGGCACTACAAGGGGCACAGGGAGGAATAGAGCCCAGACACTGCCCCCAAGGTGGAAGGCTGCAGTGAGCGCCCCAAATACATTAAAACATGCTTTGCCTAGATACATTTTTCAGAAACACCTTTTTATGGAAGGTGGGTTAACTGTATGTGTCTGCAGGTCTTCTGCAGTTTGTTTTGGTAGAGCAGCCATCCTGATGTCATTTGGCCATGACCTTTACCCATGGAATCCTTAACCAGGAGACTGGAAAGGGTCCCTGGGGGCCATCAAGTTGAGTCCTTTCATTACACAGGAGAGGGAGCTGGTTCCCGGACACATAGGAACTCAGTGGCGGGCTGAGGCTAGAGCTCTCTAAATTGTGCCTTGCCTCTGGGTGTGCCCACGGGCTGTACCCTTGTAGGTGGCGAAGGGCCTAGAAACCATCTCAGGTGCAGCACAGGGAGAATGGCTGGGAGCGTTCAGCCCGGAGAAGAGAAACACTGGCAACACGGCTGCCGTGCTCTGGTCCCTGCGGCGCTTCCTGGGCTGAGGGAGCAGCCTGGCTCTGTGTGACCCTAGAGAACAGATCTGGGACCTGGTGGTAGAAGTGAGAGGTCACTTGTAACAGTAAGCCCTACCTATGGTCAGAATACGCAGCCTGGAGCGGGGAAGGAGCTGTCACTCGGTGTATGTAAGCAGAGGAAACACCAGCCAAGGGCTTCCCGCCTTGGGTGAGCATCAGGATTAGAAGACTCCTAAGTCCCTTTCCACGTAGTGAATTCTCTGGGAAACCCCTAAGAGAGGCTAAGCCCTAAAGAGGACAAAGTCTGCCATGCCTGCTGTGTCTTGGAAGGCCCCTGCCTTCTCTGGGCGTGTCATTCCCATCCCTCAGAGGAGAGGGTGGGACTCTGGCCACCAAGCTCCTGGTAGCCCCTGCGTGCAGGGGGTGGATAAGAGAAGCTGTCTGAACCTACTCCATCTCAACCCCACTGGGGACCCTTGCCCCCCAGGTGGAGAAGGAGAGGGGGCTAGAGCTTCAAGAGAGACTGGACGAGCAGAGAAGGGTTCTGGAAGGAAAACACGAGGAGGCCCTGCAAGGTAAGGATGGAGACGCCCCACTGGCGAGGGCGTGGGAGGTGCCTGCTCTGGCCCCACCTGCTGAGTTCACTTGGGGACTCCCGCCAGCACCCATCCTGCCCCTGGTCCGTGTGCAGTGCGTCTACAGGGTCCCTGGCCTTGGAGGGGTGCTGAACTTTCCCTTTGGGCCATGGCTTTTAAAGTCTGGCAGCATGGTTAGAGTTTCCTTATTTGAGAGGTCTTTTTTCTTTCCACTTCAAAAGCAATGCCTGCTCATGAAAGGAAACTTGGAAAACCTAGACGTATAAGAGAATTAAAAAATATCCATATTCCATCCCCACAATGATGACAGCTCTTGCGATTATTTTCAAAACAACTGATTGTTTTAAAAATAACTTTCTTTCCTCTTATATTACCAAATGTGATCATCATAGAAAATCTGGAACCTGTAGATTAAACAAAAAGATCTTATATTAATTGCATAGTGGTTACAATCTCATTCTCTGGAGCCATGGTCCTTGGGTTTGAATCCTAGCTCACCACTTGCCAGCTGGGCAACCTTGAAGAAGTTACTTTACTTCCCAAAAAGGTTCTTTAGTAAGAATTAAACAATTTAATGATAGACTTTAGAACAGTGCAAGATATTTGACAAATAATTATTAGCACTTTTTTCTATTTTGGAGAGAATTAAAATCATAATTAATTCCATCCCGTGCTAGCCTCTGTTAACCTCTTTGATATAGATCCCGTTCATGTCTTTTTCTGTGTATATACACAGAATATACATCTATATACACATGCTTTGGAAAGAGGAAGTAAATTGATTTTTTTCACTTTGAATTACATCAGCATCCTGTCATTAAACTCTTCTATAACATAAGTTTTAGTAACTACATAGCCTTCTCATGTGTTGCTGCATTCATTGAACTGAGTCTCTTTGGTTGGGCTTTTAGGTAATTTCAAAATTTTTGCCATTGTTTATAACAGCAATGATACTTACACAGTGAATGCCATTTTGTAAAATCCTTGACACATTCATGATTTTTTTTTTAAGAAAAATATCCTGATAGAATTGGTGTGGCAGAATTTCTCTCTCTCTCTCTCTCTCTCTCTCTCTGTATGTGTATATATATATATACACACACATATATACATATATATACATGTATATATATTTTTTTATTTTGATAAAATAGGCCTAAGATTTACCATTAGTGACATTTACTATATTCACAGTGCCATGCAACCATCACCACTATCCACTTCCAGAACACTCTCATCACTTTAAAAGGAAATGCCACACCCACCACCTTACCCTCACCCCACCCCTGCCAGCTCCTGGCAACTACAAATCCACTGTCTCTCTCCATGGCCTTGTCCATTCTGGACACTCATATAAATGGTATTGTACAACCTCAACCTGTTTCTCTCACCCAGCATAATGTTTCCACACTCATCCATGTTGCAGCTTGCATCTGTACTCCATTTCTTTTCATAGTTGAATAATATTCCATTACGCTTGACCCATTCATTAGTTGATGGACACCTGGGCTGCCTCCACCCTTTAGCCACTATAAATAGCACCACTAGTACAAACACCTGCTTGAGCAGCTGTTTTCAGTTCCCCTAGGTAGACACTCGGGAGTAGAATTGCTGTGTCATGTGGTGATTCTGTGCTTAACTTTTGAGAAACTTCCAAACTGTTTTCCACAGTGGCTGTACCACTTTATGTTCCCACCAGCAATGCACAAGAGTTCCAATGGTGCCACATCCTTGTCAACACTTGTCATTTTCTGCTATTATTACTATTACTACCATCCTAGTATGTGTCAAGTAGTATCTCATTGTGGTTGTGATTTGCATTTCTCTAATGATTAATTTTGCTGAACATCTTGTAGTGTACTTCTTGGCCATTTGTATATCTTCTTTGGAGAAGATTATGTACATTTTTGATGCTGTCGAAATTGAGCTTGAAAATGCCTTACCAATTTTTTCCTTTCTTCATCAGTGTTTATATGATCTTTCTCCAGAGTTATTTATCTTTTTAAAACATGCTTATAATCATTTTATATGTAAAATTTTATAGCCTGTGCTTTTCATTTAACATTGTATCAAACATGTTTCAAAGTAATTTTGCTGCTACTAAAATGTTTATAAAGGTAAGACCATAACATACATGGTTTTCCTTATTCCTTGTGAGTCTAGACGTCTAGATTTTAGCTGTGGTAAATAACACTGTTCTAAATGTCTTTTGGGTAAAGATGTGCCCACATTTACATTATGTCCTTAGATTTTCCGAAGTGGAATAACTAGTACAGAGGTCTGAACAATTTTAAGAATCTTGAAACATATTGCAACATTAACACAAACCATTGTGAAACGGAATTAAAGTCTTTGCCTGGGCATTTGAAGCATTGTGTTTTAATACTCCACACCCTGTTAAACTAGGGTTATCACTCAGCCTCCTTGAATCTCAATTCAGTTTCTCTATCTCTAAAATATACCTTCCCCATCTCACAAGGTTTTATGGAAAAACAACTTTGTTCTCCAAGCATTGCTTTGATAATTTTTTTAGTGTTATAAATATATCGATGAGATAAATTTCCTACTTAAAACACAGAAGGGAAAGTATTGCCTGTCTTGAGTTCTTCCCATCAGTCAGAATTATTTCATAGTTATTTTAAATTGTATGGCACATATTAAGTGCTGCATAAGTCTGTATTTAATAAATAAATGAATAAAAGCAAAGCATGATGGAAATATATGAGATTTTTGTCTGGGGAAAAGTATGCAGATAATCAGGAGAGGCTAGTAGTGGTTTTCCACATTCAGTAACCCTTTGTTGTCTTTTATTTTGTGTTTTTATTTTTTAAGTTATCATATAGTTAAATTGATTCTTTTTTGTATACAGTTCCATACATTCTAACACATATATAGATTCTTGTAACCATCACCACACTCAAGATACAAATCAGCTCTTTCATCCCCCAAAACTCTGACTAGTATCCTCCTCCTCCCCAATCCCTGGCAACCACCAATCTGTTCCCCATCACTCTAGTTTTGTCTATTTGAGGCTATTCTATAAATGAAGTAACACAATATGATCTTCTGTATTGGCTTCTTTCATTCATCATGATGCCTTTGAGATTCGTTCCAACTGTTGTATGTCCCGATAATCCATTCCTTTTCATAGCTGTGTTATATCCCATTATTTTATTTTTTTCTTTAGACTGATAATGTGGTAGATTACACTGATCTGAGTTTTCAAATACAGTCATCCCTCAGTATCCACAGGAGATTGGTTCTAGGAACCCCTGTGGATACCAAAATTCCCCAATACTCAAGTCACTTATGTAAAATTACATAGTATTTGCATATAACCTGTAAACATCCTCCCTTGTACTTTAAATCATCTCTAGTGATTTATAATACCTAATACAATATAAATGCTATGTAAATAATATATTTTATTTGCATTTTTCATTGCTGTTTTTTATTTTATTTTTTCAAATATTTGCAATCCATGGTTGGTTGAATCCACAGATGCAGAACCTGCAGGTACAGAAGGCCAATTGCATTGAACTAGCCTTGCATTCCTGGCATAAACTCCTCTTGGTTGTGGTATATTAGTCTTTTCATATTTTGCTGAATTTGATTTGCTGATATTTTACTGCAGATGTTTGTGTCTGTCTTCCTGAGGGATCTTGGTCTGTAGTTTTCTTCTATCATCTGTCTGGTTTTAGTATTAGGGTAAAGCTTGCCTCATGGAATGAGTTGGGAAATATTCCTTCCTCTTCTATTTCTGGAAGAGATTATATAGAATTTTTAAATGTTTGGTAGAATTTGCCAGTGAATCATCTGTGCTTAGATATTTCTTTTTCAGAAAGTATTTAACTATAAATTCAACTTCTTTAATAATTATAGGAATATCCAGGTTGTATAATTCACCTTGGGTGAGTTTTGGTAATCTGTAATTTTTAAGGAATTGGTACATTTTATCTAAGTGGTCAAACTTATGTACATATAATTGTTCATAATATTCACTTTTTTTTTTTTTTTTTTTGAGGCAGAGTCTCACTCTGTTGCCTGGGCTAGAGTGCCGTGGCATCAGCCTAGCTCACAGCAACCTCAAACTCCTGGGCTCAAGCAATCCTCCTGCCTTAGCCTCCCAAGTAGCTGGGACTACAGTCATGTGTAGCTAATTTTTTCTTTATATTTTAGTTGGTTAATTAATTTATTTCTATATTTAGTAGAGATGGGGTCTCACTCTTGCTCAGGCTGTTCTCAAACTCCTGACCTTGAGTGATCCACCCGCCTTGGCCTCCCAGAGTACTAGGATTACAGGCGTGAGCCACCGCACCCGGCCTCATAATTGGGTTTTTTAGAAAACCCATCCTGTCATATGCTGCATTTATTTGGTGTGTTTAAATAATTTAATGTTATTGATATGTTTGGATTTGGGCATTTTGGTATCTGTTTTCTGTTTGTTCACTGTTTTTTTTTAAGTCTTCTATTTCCCCTTTACTGTTTTCTTTTGGAGTATTTGAACATTTTTTAATATTCCATTTTACCTTGCCCAAGCTGCCGCTACCATTTGCTTTTCAGTCCGGGTTTTATAGTTACATTCAATAGGACAGACCGGATGCAGTGTGTGTTTTCTCCATTTTACCTTGAACCAGAACCTGTCTTGTAGGCAAATTAACAAATGAGGCCCATAATTTTAAAACATTATGGCTATAATTTTTATACAACTGGTCTTATCAATATCTGACTGCTCTATCACACTTACCCTCACCGAACATTCTCTGATTCATCACTGCCATGTACCTGGCCCTTTGGCTGTGTTAAACTTGACTTCCCTGTCTTCTCTATTCTGTTTCCCATCCTGGCCAATGATTGGTCATTTCCCTGTTGTCTTCTTTCAGCTGAGACAAAGGCTGGAATTTTGCAAAAGGAATTCTATGAAAAATGTGGGGTGATGCATACAACTGTGCTGCCATTGGGAATGGTAACAGTTCCAGCTCTGCACAGCACCGCCCTGCCTGGAAAGCCCTTGCACATCCTCTTGTCATGTGATCCTTGAGTCAGAGACAACCAGGCCAGGCTTATTGGCCTCCTGTCACAGTTGAGGCAACAGGGCTTTTAGATGTTTGATGTGATCTTCTCAAGGTCGCTCCAAGTTGCAGAGGCAGAGCCAGGACCTGGCGGATTTCCTGGCCCCAAATCCAATGTACTTAGCACAGTTTTGTGTTTTGGTGTGACCACTAGTGATTTAGTGATTGTGTGATTGGGCTAACCCAGCTGACAAGGCATCGGCCCCATGCATTTTCCAGGGCCTGCTGTAACCCAAGGTAAATACACTTGCCTTAGTGAGGTGTGGGCAGCACCTGAGCCTGGTAGAGTTCCTCCCAGGATATGACTGGTTTCCATTTCCATGAGCTTTTATTAAACACCTAGTGTATTTCTGGCATAGCCCCAAGCAAGCCTAGGAGACAGAAGGGTAAATAAGACCACTCCCAGCCTCCTAGCCCCTGTGGGTCCAGGTGATCATCTAGACCTCTCTGGCCTTCAATCAAAGAGCCTTCCAGAAGGATTTGGGGAGAAGTATCTGAGCTTATAAAGGTCTCCTTTCCCTACAGTCCTTCGGGCCTCATATGAACAGGAGAAAGAAGCCCTTACCCAGTCCTTCCAGGAGGCCAAAGCTGCCCTGCAGGTGAGAGGGGCTGGGCCCTGGCAGCCTCTGGTGAGGGTAGGGGAGGAGCAGCAGGACAGCAGTGGGGAGCCCCAAAGCAGCCCAAACTGATGGCCTCTACTTAGGTATGAGGGGCCGAGGTGACTGTTCTGGTGTATCCAGGCCCCTTGATGTGGTGACCAGGCTGTTAGCTGAGAAGGATGTGGTTGGCGATTAGGGCTGGCCTGTTTCTCCAAGAACTGTGGGAAGATCCTGGAGGCAGCATGGGCCGGCTGCAGAGTGGTTAGACTGGTGGGCACTCACAGGGCCCTGGGTAGGTATGCAAGGAGGCACCTAATTCAACTTGGCTGCTCAAGGAATATTTCCTAGAGGGAGCGAGGGCTAAGCTGGAACCAGAAAGATGGGTTAGAGTCTTCAGGTGAAGAAGGGTAAGGAAGGGTATCTTCCCTAGGCAGAAAAAAAGCAATGTGTTCAAAGTCATGAAGGAAAGGGGGAAAATGTGGAATAGCTAAGGAACTGAGAGAAGTCCAGGATGCCTGGGGTACACAAGTGGGGGAGAGAGCTGGGCTGGAGAGGTGGATAACAGGGCCAGAAGTGAGCCATATGTAGGGGTTGTACTCTATCCTAAAGGTAATGGACAAGATATAGGTGGAGTAAATTCTTAGCAAGGGAAAGGTTTATAGAGAAGAATGTACCATGCAGTTGGGGGAGTAACGTGATATCTGGCTGCAGGAGAGGATGTATAGATGGGGCAGTGAGAGGTGAGACTACAAGAATTCATTGAGGCTGGTTTGGATGGGCTTTGAACACCAGGACATTGTTCCCAAGGGTATGGGGAGCCATTTACAGGCTTTCTAGCAAAAGGTGTGGCTGGTGTGTTTCAAGCAGTGGTTGAAGTAGATAAATCCTACGTTGTCATGTGGTGTAGACCAAGGACAGACTAAAGAACCTGAAATAGTCCCTCTCCGGCATAAGGTGAAGTCCACCTATAGCCTCTCTGAGCCAGGCTTTGATCAGCTCCTCCCTGCTTCTCCAGGAGACCATAACCAGACTGACCTCACAGCTGGAGGCCTTCCAGGCCAAGATGAAGAGGGTGGAGGAGTCCATTCTGAGCCGAGACTACAAGAAGCACATCCAGGTAGGTGGCAGGACACCTGGGGCCTTTCCTGCTTGAATCTCGAAGGAGACCAAAGTCAGACAACAGGAAAGTCCAGCCCCTCTTCAAGGGCAAGGCTCAGACCTGACACTCTTACCTTCAAAGGGCCTGGAGGCAAGCAGGTCCCCGTTTCACTGAGGGGGGAAGTAGGACTCAGAGAGAGCCACAGGGATAGTAAAGTGCTCAGGCTCTGGATTCAGAGAAAACTCAGTGCAAATCGCAAACCTGCCAGTTAGTACAAGTGGCTCAGCCTATGTGACCCACAGCTGCCTCCTCTGTGAAGCTCCTAGCACGTGCCTCACAGGGTGCTATCAGGATAAAATGAGGTGTAAAGCACATTAAATACTTACTATGGGGTTAGAGAGGAAGGTGACTTGTGAAAGCCCAACAGTGAGATGGTGGCAGACTGGGGAAAAGGGAGGGAGCCTGTACCATTCTCTATTTGCTGGTGTGATGACGTCACTCTGTCCCTGTCTAGGATTATGGGAGTCCCAGCCAGTTCTGGGAGCAGGAGCTGGAGAGCTTGCACTTTGTCATCGAGATGAAGAACGAGCGTCTTCATGAGCTGGACAAGCAGCTGATGCTCATGGAAACGGTGGTCCGTGGCTGGGAGTGGCTGGGGGATGTGGCCCCAGGCTCCTGCTTTCTGGGCATTTTCTCTGTAAACCACGCAGAGGGGCCGTGGCTTGAGGGGGCCCAGCCTGGTCCATGCCAGTTTTCCCTGCCGCCCATGCTGCCCGGCTGAGGTTGCTCCGTGGCCACTCTGGGGCAGGCGGTGGCTCCTTATCTTCTGGCTGCTGTGCTTCACGCGGTTACTCGTGTTGCTGCCACTTGGGCGATGCTCAGGCAGGTCACCTGGCCAACCAGGAAGGGCTGGCAGATGCCACATGTCAGGCAGGGACTGAGGAAGGAGGCAGGGCTGGAGGGAATAAGACCAGCATCAGCAAGGACAAGGCCGGGAGCTACGGGCACCAGGGGCACAGGAGACCAGAGGCCCCAGAAACCTAGGCTTGACCCAGGCAGAGACCATTGCTCCGGGAGAGGTCTCCCTGCCCTCCTGCGCGCCACACACCCTACATTTTAATCACACCATCTCAAACGTTCCCTATAAATTGAGCTTGACCATTTTTGTAGAAATGCATTAAAAACAAACTTTATATATATCATATCCTTCTGACTTTTGGAGAACAAAAGTTATCCTTTCTTCCATGAACTGATGGTGATAGGAAGTGGTAGTGGCTGTATCTTTTTTTCTTAACATCCTCTTGTGGCAAAATGAAAAGCCGTCAACCCTTTGTTAACTCCTTAGTTTTATTATTTTCAGTTATCTTACGGCTCCACGAAGTGTAACATCTAGTGTAGAATGAATCGGCGTTTTCAGGCAGCACAGATAAGAGGGAGGTGACAGCACACCCTGTGCCATGTGCATTTGGCAGCTTCCTGAGCTCTTTCTGATTTGTTACAGAAAGAAAAAAACCTGATGTTGGAGGAAAAAATCACAACCCTGCAGCAGGAGAATGAGGACCTCCATGTCCGAAGCCGGAACCAAGGGGTCCTGTCAAGGTAGCTGTCCTCCTGCCCCCTTTCCTCTAGTCCTCACCCTTGCTGCCACCATCCCAGGCTGGGAGAGTCTCCACGGAGCCCGGGGAATGGATTGGCAGGTGGGCCCGGCGCCTGTCCAGGGGACGTGGCTCCTCTCTTTTTGGGAGTCAGGAAACCCGAGGGACCAGCTCTGCCCAGAAGCCAAAGCCCCAGAGCCCTAATTAGTGGCAGTTTGTCTCTGCCCTGGCTGAGTGGGCTCTTCGGGAAAGGCCGACATGGGGAAAAGGAAACAGGAAGCATGCAGCTCACCAGGCCTAAGTGGAATGAATCAGTTCTTAGGGCTTAGTAAACGTGAGCTAGTCTCATGTGTCAGATATGATTTATTGGATACTGCACATACTTCCTCATCGACTCCTCATAATGACTCTGAGAGCGTGGGCCTATTATGAATATTCCCATTTTACACATGAGGAAACTGAAATTCAGGGAGAATGAATGGCTTGTCCATGATTAAGTGGTGAAGCAGGGATGTGGAGCAGCCTGGAGCTGTCTGCCCACGAGGCCCATGCTCCTTGGTCAACAGATAGAAGAATTGCCTCCTGTGTCCAGGCAGACCAGGAGGGCGGTGGGGACCCATGGCAGGCTGGTGGCCCATGTAAGGAAGGCTTCCTGGAGGAACAGGTGGGTCCTTGTAGTAGCTGTTCCCAGTAGGCGACCCTGGCTATGTCTGCGTCCACAGACAGCTCTCGGAAGACCTGCTTCTCACCCGAGAGGCCCTGGAGAAGGAGGCCCAGTTACGGCGACAGCTCCAACAGGAGAAGGAGGAGCTGCTGTACCGTGTCCTGGGGGCCAACGCCTCGCCTGCCTTCCCCCTGGCCCCTGTCACTCCCACCGAGGTCTCCTTCCTTGCCACATAGGGGGCAGGGCCTGGGCCTGCCGTGACGCCTATGGTCACCATGGTCCCTCCAAGGACTTTCCAGAGAAGACAGCAGGAGCCTCTCAGTTCTTCTCGCAGGAAGGAGAGAGGGTGGGAGCGAGAAGGGGACCCAGGGTGTGTGTGCCCCGGTGAGCCCTGTCGGGGTGGGTCACATAGAGTCACCCAGGGTGCTTTGGAGGCCGCGAGAAGCGTCTTCCCGTGAGTTGGCCCAGGGTGTACGCAAGAGAAGTCCCTGCCTCCCCACCTTTCTCTGTCCAAATCCAGGAAGTGCCGAGGCTTTTCCCCGGGCCAGCCCATGGCGACTTGGCCGTCGGACACAAAGGAGACCAGCCCTGGGCCCAGCTGGTCAGCTTTGCCACAACTCACTGACTTGTCAACTTGCCCCAGGTGTTCCCACCTCTGCCCTGGCCTTCTCTCAGCCTCAGTTTACCCCTGCTATAAAATGGTTGGGGGACTGGTCAAATGCCTCGAGTTGCTGCAGTGTCCCCTTCTAGGGTTGTCTGAAGGTCAGACTGGGAGAAGGGTGGAGTAACCCTGTGAACAAGCTGGGGAAGGCAAGGGCTGGATGGCCCCGAAGGTGGGGGCTGGTGGGGCTGGACAGCCACCTCCGCCACCGAGACAGCACTCGTGGGCCGGAGTCCGGTCAGCCCAGGGCCGAGAGCCAGAGCTCCCCTTCCCCGACCCGGCAAGGCTCGTCCCTTAAGCCCTCCTGGTCCTCCCATCTCAGTGCAACCGGGCACAGGGGCCACTCTGGTGGGTCTGAGAACACTCAGCAGTGGCAGCAGGAGCCTCCTCCCCGTGCAGATGAGGAAAGCAAGGCGCAGCAGGGATCCCACGGAGTCGGGACCAGGACCTCACCTAGCAGCCGGGTCTCACCCTTTGCTCTTGTTTTCTTCCCCAGGCTCTGGGAAGATCAGATCAGTGACTTGGTCTTCCTTTTCCTTCCTCTCCCTGTCCCCACCCACTTTCAGTTTCTCTTTCACTCCTGCTCTCAACTCCTCCTCCTGCCACCCTGAGCTCAGGCCCAGGGTCCCCATCAGTGAAGAGGGGTGGCCGGAGTAACTGACCTCCGCAGGCTGTCCAGCCCTGGCCGTCTGTGGATCTCAGATCCTTCTCAGGAAGCTTCAGGTCAGCTGGAAACTGTGAAAACCCTTCGCCCGCACAGAGCACCTCCATCGAAGTGCTTCACTCATCCCTCCCTCCCCTGGTCCTCGTGAGATCCCTGAAGCAGCTTCCTACCCCTCATTAGTGACAGGGCAAACTGAGATCCCAGGCCCTGGCCAGCACAGCAACAGTCAATCAGCATTTTCCCTCAGCCCTTCTACGGTGACATCATCCCAGTCCCCTGGATACGGTCTCCATCCGTTTCTAGTTCTACAAGTTCAGAGGGGACTGTCCATTTCCCCAGCTGGGCAGGGGAAGAGGTGGGGGAGCAGAGTGCTGAGCTGCTGCTCCAGCCGTGGTCAAACAGGCCACCGGGAGCCTTGAGCACACCTCTGGATGAAGCGCGCGTGTACTTTTCCATGCAGCTTTTTCCAAAGCACATCTAGGATACGCTAATTTATTGGACACTAATAGGCCTGACTGGTGGCCAACTATTTTGGGAAACCCTAGGTTCCATCAAGCTAAACAGATCTGTAACTTGTAGGACCCATCAGAATCTTAAATATGCTAGCTAATGTGCACTGCAAATTTCCAAGAAGGAGGCAAAGCATCCAGCATTTCCCAAACCTCTTGGAATAAACCTGTCCTCCTCACCCCTTCCACCCACCAGCACTTCAGGCTGCAGAATGCACTAGAAAGCATGGTTTTCATTGAGAAGGGTGGGGCTGGAGAAGGGGCAAGTGGTGGAGCCGGGTTTCCCCCCTGCAATGTGCAGTGGACGTGAGAAGGAAATAAACTTTTCCTTTCTATGGGGCAGACAAGCTACGGAAACTAAAAAGAACATGCACCATCTTATTCATTTAGCCTCTGTGTTCTGCTGGGAGAGGGCGGAGATGGGTCTTCACTGAGGACTTCTGCCAATGGCAGGGATCTTTGAAGAATGAATCCTGCAGTCTGGGTGGCCCACCAGCAGTCCTGGGCTCCCTCCTCAGGTACTGGAGCCCCACTGGCCCTCGCTTTGCCCCAGTCATGGAGGTAGGGCCTGGAGTTAGGGTGAAGGCTGCACTGTAGATGACCTTCAAAGTAGGTCATGGCATGGAGTAAGGCTGATGTTGAAGGGAGATTTGAAACCAGTGATGGGTGGGAGAGTGCACGGGGGTGATGGGGTAGGAGTCTGCAGGGGGTGAATGAGAAGGTGCTTCCTGCTCTGGGGGGGGGTCCTCCTTGGCATTAGAAACACTGAGGTTCCCCTAGGTACCAAACCCTATTTCTGCTCTTTGCTCTTCACCCAGATGCCTGCAGCCAGGGAGGTAGCTAAGAAGGGGTAGGGGAGACATGAGGGCTTTGGGTCACACGGACACGAGTAGAGATGACTCCCCGACCACTCCATCTTAAGTAGACCCTGACACGTTGTCCTGTTTTGTTCTCCTTGTAACACTCTACATTCTCTACATGGCCACATTCGTCCATTTCCCACTTCTTCCTCCCTGTTTAGACTATAAGCTTGCAGAGAGCAGAAATCATTCCTCTTTTTGACTCTCTCAGCACCTAGTACAGTGTCTGGCATGTGGTGGATGTTCAGTCATTATTGTTGGATCAGTTAACAAAGGAACAAATTTTACATTCTTATGCGGTACCCTGAGAAATTGTTCTGTTTGACAAATGAGGAAACTGAGGCCCAGGAAAGGGAAGTGACTTGCCCCAGGTCCCTCAGAGGAGCAGTGTCAGAGTTGAGATGAGAATCCAGGGCCGGCAGATTTTTCAGTCAAGCAGTGGTTCCATTCTGCCACGATCGCTCTCGGCCCCAACTCTAATCCCTCACTCCCACCCCCCTGGCCCAGCGCACCACATACACATGTGCACGCAGCCTCTCCTTACTCTCTGCCGACCCTCTGCCCTGGAGATTCCTAGCTGAAGTCCACAGCGATCCCCGGCTCACCCAGAACTGTACAGGTCCCACTGAAGCCCTTCCTTAAGTTATACTAATGTTGGTGAAGCTCGGACAGTGGGTTCAGGGGAGGAAGGCAGGTCTGTCGTGGATGAGAGGGGAGAGAAAAGGAGACAAACATGCTGACTTGATAGAGTTCATGGCAGGTGGATGGATGGAGAGATGGATGAAGAGAACAAATGGGTGGAATGGTTAAATTGATAGTGTATGAGTGATTGAGGTGGCTGGCGTGTGAATGGATATAAAGAATCAATGCCGGATGGGTGGATGATGGAATGGCGGAGCTGATGGACTGGATGGTTGAGTTGAAGGCAGATGGATGAACGGGGTAGTTTAACGTGCTTGAGGAGAGGGAGGTGGATGGAAAGCCTGGGCTGGTGCGGGCTGGCTGGAGAAAGTGGCTGATTACATGGAGTGTTATTGAAAGCCGACGGGTTGTGTAGAGCTCCATAATGTAATCCACACATCCCAAACGTGAGGTTACCAAAGGAGGTATCTGTCCCCATAGCCTCCCCTTCCCTGCCCACCTGGAGCCCTAGACCTACACACAGTTGATGTTGACCACCAGGTATGTTGTAGATACTTGTTTCACGCCACCGAAATGGCCAAGAAGAAGAGGGAGCCAGCCCAGGAAGCTCAGGCCCGGTAGATGGTGAAGCCTTTCTTCACGTCAAAGGAGACATCCATCCCAGGGGGGCACTCCCGGTGCAGGGTCACCTGGGCCAGGGATGGTCACCTGTCAGGGAAGCAGGGCTGGATGATGGGTGCGCAGCTGCACCACCTCGTAGTAGTCCTCCGTAGGGACAAAGAGCTCCTCCATGTCTGGGAAGGAAGGAGAGAGAAAAACAAACTTGGGACAGATTTGTTGCTTCCCAGTGCTCCACCTCCACCTAGGAGCACAAGGTCCTTGGTGGGGACTTTAAACCCCACTTTCCCTGCCCATCCCCATTCTCCATGCCTCTTGCTTTGTCACAGGGAAGGGGGCCCAGACTGCAGATGCTGAAGACAAGCCTACTAGTCCCAGCTCTGTCATTCATCGTGTACAATAGTGGGAGGTTCAGCCCACTCAGTCTCTGAGGGCCCTTCCATGTAAGAAACACTACAGGAAATGCTGAAATTGAAGTCAGAGTTCCTGGTTTGATTCCCAGTCCTGCCACCCACTAGCTATGGGATGTTAAGCAACTCACTTTCCTCCTCTGAACCTTGGTTCTTCTCAAATGTCGGTTGGGAGCAATAATCGCATGCTGGCCTACTTGGCAGAACTGATAAGAAGCAAACGAGATATTGGATATGAGGTACCGGGCCTGTGGGAAGCAAACGTTCATCAAGCTCGCTCACGGTCCTTTTAACACAATCTCAAGGCAGGTTTGGGTGCACAATGATGCAATGAGCAGGAATTATTTGGGGACCAGCTTTCCAGAGCAGTGCTCTCCGACGGAACTTCCCATGATGATGGAAACGTTCTGTATTTGTGTTGCCCAGTAGCTAACCATTTGCATATGGGCACTGGAAATATAGCTAGTGCAACTGAGGAACTGAATTTTTTAAAATTTTGATTTGAATTAACTTTAAATAGCCACATCTGTTTAGTGACTTCTGTATTGGGTGAAGTGGCTCTAAAATTAGACAAATGCAATGGTTTTTAACTTTGGCTGCCCATTAGAATCACCTGAACGTTTTAAAAATGACAATTCCTGGGCACCACGCCCAGACCAAGTAAATCAGAACCTGCCTTGGAATATATATGTGTGGGGGGTGGGGTGGGGTATGTATTGTCTTAAAGCTCTGCAAGCAACGCTAATGTGCAGCCAGGGTTGGGAAGCACTAGCTGCTGGTTCCCAAATCTGCTGAAGATTGGAATCACCTGTAGCTGTGGTCCCCAACCCCACTGGCCAAGGACTAGTACTGGTCCGTGGCCTGTTAGGAACAAGGCCACTGGCAGAAGGTGAGCAAGAGAAGCTTCATCTGTATTAACAGGCACTCCCCATCGCTCGCAGCACTGCCTGAGCTCTGCCTCCTGTCAGATCAGTGGAGGCTTTAGATTCTCATAGGAGCACCAGCCCTACTGTAAACTGTGCATGAGAAGGGTGTAAGTTGTGTGCTCCTTTTGAGAATCTAACGCCTGGTGATTCGAGGTGGAGATGAGGCAGTGTTCCACCCCCTCCCCACCCCCCGTGGAAAAAGTGTATCCATGAAACAAGTTCTTGGTGCCCAAAAGGTTGGGGACCACTGACCTGTAGGATTTGTTGGCATTACAGGTTTGCAGACTCCACCCAGTCTTAATGGCAGTGGGGCCCAGGAATCTGTTTTTTAACAGGCTCCCAGGTGATGCTCGTCATCAGCCAGGGTCATGAACCTCCAGATGGGACCCTTATTACTGGTCTGGTCGGATTTGAGTAAGAGACATTGCTGACTCTACGAGAGTCATGTATTTCCTCCATTGGACTCCGTGACTACACAGTTCTCCATGGATCTAGCCACAGAATCTCATGGGGGTGGGGGACCTGTGGCCTTGGGGCCACATGTGGCCTTCTGGATCCTCTAGTGCAGCCTTTTGACTGAATCCAACCATCAAACGGCACAAAGGTCCTGGGTCTAGACTGCAGGCTCTCACACGCTCTCCGAGTGTGCTGTTCCTCTCCATCCCACAGCACCTACTGCAGTTTGTAATTTGATGAGAATCAGTGTGATTATGTCATGAATGTGCGTCTGCAGCCTCCCAGGGTGTGAGCTCTCTGAAAGCTGGGACCAGGTCTGCTCTGTCCACACTTTGTCTCCAGTGTCTTAGTGCCGTGCCTGGCACTTTGTGGGCACTAGAAAAATATTTGCTGAAGGAATGAATAGGTGCTCCAGGCTGGTGGAATTCATTCATTTAGTTTTCATTAATCTAATATTTATTATCTTCCAAACAATGGAGACATGAAGAAGACAGGCATTAAACAAAAATATAATTATCAGGCCGGGTGCAGTGGCTCATGCCTGTAATCCTAGCACTCTGGGAGGCCAAGGTGGGCGGATTGCTCGAGGTCAGGAGTTCAACACCAGGCTGAGCAAGAGCGAGACCCCGTCTCTACTATAAATAGAAAGAAATTAATTTGCCAACTAATGTATATAGAAAAAATTAGCCGGGCATGGTGGCGCATGCTGGTAGTCCCAGCTACTCGGGAGGCTGAGGCAGCAGGATTGCTTGAGCCCAGGAGTTTGAGGTTGCTGTGAGCTAGGCTGACGCCATGGCACTCACTCTAGCCTGTGCAACAAAGCGGGACTCTGTCTCAAAAAAAAAAAAAAATATATATATAGATAGATAGATAGATAGATATAAAATTATCAGTTGGGACCCATGTTATGATGGGAAGGAACAGGATTCTAGGAGAGACAACGGGAAGGGTTTTACAAAGTGCATTGGAAGATGGATCAGGAAGGATTTCTGAGAAGTGCAGCAATTTAAGATGAAACCTGCAGCAGGAGCTAGTGAGAGCTAGTCAGGCAATCTTCCAGGCTTGGAAGAACTTTCACCCATGCAGAAGGAATTATTTGTGCAGATGGAATCTCTCATTGAATTTTGAGTGAGTCATGGAATCTTGGAATCCCAGAAAGAGGATCTTAGAGTTGCAGAATCTTAACCTCACAGAACCTTGAAACGAGGCAGAACTGGAACTTGCCAGCAGGTGGCAGTGTTTGAACATTTCCAGCTTCCCCGGGGGGCATGGGGGAGAACTTGAACTTTCTCCTATAATCACAGAAAATGCAGCCCAGAGCAGGGAGGTAACAAAGTCTGGAATCTCATTTCCTTGTTCTGGTCTAAATCACAGGATCACACCATCTCCCTTCCAGATACATTTGGATGGGCCACTCCAAGGAGGTAGGGGCTTAAGACAGTGCCAAAAAGATGTCATTTTAACCTGTATCCCATCCACGTTTGCTTCCTTCCGGGGTTGTTTCCACCTGGAAGCAAGGCTGGATCCATAGCTCCTGGATGTTTAGTTTGTTTCCTTTTTGCACTGTAGAAATATAGCATTGGGCCTAAAGCTTCCTATGTATTTCAAATTATTTTCTTAGGACTGATTCCCAGAACTTAGGTGATCAGGGTCAGAGAGAATGAGCAGTAGATTAGCTTTTATGTCTGCCAGCGGCTGCGGCTCAGGAATTAAGATTCTGGGCTCTGCAGTGAAGGGAACCTGCCTTTCAATCCTGCCTCCGTCACCTGGGCTGACCTTGAGCAAAGGCCATAATTTATCTGAACTTCACTCACTCTTACTGCAAATTAAGAACACTAATAGCCCCCACACTTGTATGATAGATCCCATTCTCTCTCTAAATAACACTGAGAATTCTCCCCTTTCTCTTCTCTATCAATTTTTCACCTTCTATCCGATTATTCCCATCAGCATACAGATGCGTTGTTATAGCTTCAATCTTAAAGAAACAAACAAAAACCAAAAACCCTTCCTTTGACTCTGATTCCCCTGCCAGACACTGCCCGTTGCCTTGCTGGCCTAAGCAGCCACACTCCTTGAGCAGAAGAGTTCATGCCCTTCCTATCAGGCCTTCGCCTCAGCATCCCACCTGCTCTACTCTGCATGGCGAGAATAGTGTTGGCCTGCATGTTGCTGAATCGGTGATGGATGCTTGGGCTTTGTCCTACTTAACCTAAAAGCAGCATTTGACACAACTGATCACTCCCTCCTCCTTGAAGCACTTTTCTCCACTTGCCGTCCATGCTCTCCTGAGGTGGTTTCCTCCCGTCTCACTGCAGGGTCCTTCCCAGTCACCTTTGCTGGATCCTTCTCTTCTCCCCAGCTCTTAACTTAAGAATGTCTCAGACTCAGTCCTTGGTTCTTCTCTTCTTCCTTGAGGATCTCATCTCCTGAACTCTGGTCTTGTCTAACCAACTGCCTAGTTGACATCACTTGGATGTCTAACAAAATCTTAAGCTGGTCAAAAGCTGAACTCTTGATCATTTTCCCACTTTTATCCCCACAAATTGCTTCCCCGCTGGCCTTGTTCATTTCAGTTGATGGTAACTCCATCCTTCCAGTGGTTCAGGCCAAGGTCCTTGAAGCCATTCTTGACTCTCTTTCTCATCTCACATCCCCTCCTTCAGGAAATTGTGTCTGGTCAACCTCCAAATGTATGCAGTCTCAAACCACTTCCTACCACCTCCATTTATACCAGCCTAGGGGAGGCACCATCACCTCTTGCCTGGATTACTGCAAAGCCTCCTACCAGAGCCCTTTCTTCTGCTCTGGCCCGCTCAGCAGCATTCAGTATTCTCAGCACAGGAGTCTTGAGTGACCCTTCAAAAAATATGTCATATCCAGACTATATATACAACTGTACAACTGAACAACAAACAAGACAAACAATTCAACTTAAAAATGAGCAAAGGAATTAACTAAACATTTCCTTAAAGAAGATGTATAAATTTTGTCCAAGAAGCACAGGAAAAGATGCTCTATATCACTAGTCAGTAGGGAAATGCAAATCAAAATGACCATTAGTTAACATTTCATAAAGACAAGGACAAATATTTTTTAAAAATAAAATAAAATATGGCCGGGTGTGGTGCCACACACCTGTAATCCCAGCACTTTGGGAAACTGAGGCAGGAGGATCACTTGAGGCCAGGAGTTTGAGATCAGCCTGGGCAACAGAGCCAGACCTCACCTCTACAATTTCTTTTTAAATTAGTCAGGTGTGGTAGTGCACACCTATAGTCCTATAGCTACTTGAAAGGCTGAGGCAAGAGGATTCTTTGAGCCCAGGAATCTGAGGCCACAGTGAGCTATGATCATACCACTGTACCCCAGTCTGGGTGACAGAGCAAGACCGTGTCTCAAACAAAAAAATGTGTGTGTGTGTGTGTGTGTATGTATATATAAATGAATGAGTGTTGTCAAGGATGTAGAGAAGCTGAAAATCTCATAAGTTGCTGTTGGAAATATAAAATGGAACAGACACTGTGAAAAACAGCTTGGTGGTTCCTCAAAAAGTTAAAACTAGAATTACCATATGACCCAACTATTTCATTTCCAGGTAAAACCACAAGAGAACTAAAAGCGAGTATTCAAATAAGTATTTGCATACGAATGTCCATTAGTAGCACTATTCACAACATCTAAAAAATGGAAATAACCCAAATGTCCATCAACAGATAAATAGATAAACAAACCATGGCATATTTATACAAAAAGGAATATTATTCAGCCATAAAAAGGAATGAAGTACTGATACATGCTACAATGTAGAGGGGCTTCAAAAACATCATGCTAAATAAAAGCCAGATACAAAAGGCCACATATCATATGATTCCATTTAAATGAAACATTCAGAATAGGTAAATCCATGAAGGCAGAAAGCAAATTGGTGGTTGCCCCCAGGGACTAGGGGAATTGGGAAGGGACCGCTCAAGGTGTATGGGGTCCACCTTTGCAATGTTTGACAAAGCACTGATGACACTGTTTTGGAGCTAGACAGAGGCAGTGATTGTACAACATTGTGAACATATTAAATGCCACTCGGTTATTCGCTTTAAAATGGTTAATTTTATGTTATATGGCTTTCACATTCCCCTACCCAGAAGGATCATGTCCTCCCTTTGCTCAATGCCCTGCGATGACTTGGAGGAAAAGACAAAGTCCCTATGAGGGCCCCTGAGGCCCCACATGATTTGGTCCTTATCTCTCCTCTCCGGCTGCTCTCTCTCTCACTCCTTCCGCTCCAGGCACACTGGCCCCCTTGCTGCTCCCTGGACATGCCAGGCCTGCTCCAGCATTTGCTCCAGCGGTTTCGTGTGCCTGGAACACTCTTTCATCAGTTCAGCTCTGCTGACTTCCTTGTCTCCTCCGCGTCTTTGCTCAAATATCACTCTCTCACTGAAGCCTCTGCTAAACACCCTACAAAATATAATACTGCAACTTTGCCTGCCACTCTGGGACTCCATCTACTTCTTCTTCTTTTTGACCACAGCACCTGCTACCTATTAATATACTGTCCTATGGACTTATTGTGTGTCTATTTCCCCTCTGCTGGAACGCAGACTTCACCTGGGCGGGGGCAGAGATCTTTGTTTTATTTGTTGATAAAGCTCTAAAGCTCCTAAAATAGTTCCTGGCACATAGTAGGTGCTGGATAAATATTTATTATTAATAGATGAATTGTGAGGATTAAATGTGACAATAGCAAGCAAAGTGCTCACAGTAGTGCATGGCTTATAGAAAATGCTCACTAAATGGGGCTACTGTTATGATGCTTAACAAGACCCCACCTCCATCTTCACTGGATCCAGCCCCTTCCTAGTCTGTCTCTGAAGTAGTTGCTTTGACTGACAGCAGATCTCATCTTATGATTATTTTAATTTCTTAGTCTCCCACTAGAGTCCACTCATCTTTCTGGCTGCAATTTGACATGGCTCTCATTTAGAAGCCGAGGTTAGGCTGAGTCCATGCGTTCTGGGCCATCTCAGCCCTCTGTAGTTTCAATATTGCAACACTCTAGACTTCACTGTAACAATGTAACTACCTGTGTTTCCTGAAAGTAGCAGCTCCATGAAGGCAGATCAGGGAGCCACTCCCGCTTGCTCACTCAGGTCTCCCAGCTCAGTGCCTGGCATGCATGCAGCAGGTGCTTAATAAATATTTGTTAGGAAAATGAAAAAGTGGAAGAACATATTTTCCAAACAGATTTCCTTGTTAGAGGGTTAGAGGTCTCTGAACTAGAGACGGAATCTGAGGCCACCCTCTGAGGCTGCTTTGCTTATCCCCATCTCTCAGATGACCCAGCTGGAAATCAGAGCAGTTCCCTGCCTTGCCCCCAGAGACACAGGGGCTGAGCTGGCAGAGAATGGAAGAAACTGACCTTTAGTACAGCTTCACCTCCTCTGGGAAGTCTGTACACATCCCTCTCCCCTGGAAGGGCAAAAACTCTGTTTCTCTGGCTTCCCAAAGAGTTTATCATTTTTCCATGTTCTAGCATTTTCCCCACAGCCCTGGATTATAACTGCTGGTCTCCTTGTCTGCCTTCCCGCTGGAATATGCGTTCCTCAGAGCCAATGGGTGCCGACCCTGCAGCCTTGGGCCGCACGTGGCCTTCTGGATCCTTGAGTGCGGCCTTTTGACTGAATCCAAATTTTACAGAACTGGCCCAAGTTCAAATCCCGGCTCCACAACCTAGTAGCTGTGTGGCCTTCGTCAAGGAACTGGCATTCTCTGGGCTCTCCTTCTCCGGGAAAGGGGATAAACGTCACAAAACCCACAGGCGGTTGAGCCCTGGAATCCGATCAGGTAGATAAAAGTGCTCCGCCTCTAGCAAGCCTCAATTTTCTGTTTCGGTACAAAGCTTTGGGGGAATGTGTCCAGGACTGGGAGTCAGGAGCCCTGACGTCTAGCCCCGAGTGGCCGAGTGGCCGAGTGACCTTGGCCAAATCCCCTTGCCCCCTCTGGGTCTCAGGTCTGGAGTCTGAGGACTGACATGGTTCTCCTGGCCGGGCCACTCCGGCTGGCGACATTCTAAGATTCCAAGAGCAAAGAAACTTGCAGGGTGGGGGAGGAGGGGGTCGGAGGCTGGAGGGGGGAGGCGGGCGAGCCGGATTGGCCTCTGCGCGCCACGTGTCCGACCCCGAGCCGCCGGCAGCCCTGCGGCCCGCCCCTGCGCTGCGGCTGCCGCTCCGCTAACGGGCTCCGACCCAGCGAGCTCCGCGTCCGCCCGCGACTAGACGCTTCGCCGCGCGGTGAGTGGGTTGATCCCGGAGAGGGGAGTCACCCCAGGGGACCCCAGTCCTGGGGGCTGCAGGGACGAGGGGACGAGCGATAAACGCCCAGGCACGGGCTGATCGATGCCCCCCGCCGGCAGCGGGAACCGGAGGGCGCGGTAACCCGAGAGTGTCGCGGCTGGGTGTGTCTGGGGGCGCGCAGTGGAGCAAGTCTAGGGCCCGGCCGGAGCGCGGGCGGAGGGCGCCCTGGGGGAGGGGAGCCCTGGGGGAGGGGCGCCCTGGCTCTGCAGAGGGTGTGGTCGAGGGCTGGGGGCGCCGGAGCTGGGGCGGGACCGGCTGCTGGTGCTGCCGCATTTAACTTCGGGGGTTGAAGAGACTTCGAAGGCCAGGGGTTGGGGGCGGCTGGACGCGGCACTAAGGACCCGCAGGGAAGGGTGTCGCTGAGGACAAAGACTGAAGAGTGGGCCCCTCTATTTGCATATGAAGTGGCTCTTGTGTGGTGCTGGGGGCGGGGTGGAGGACCTGCTGTCCACACCTGCGGGCCCATGGACCCCCTTCCCTCTTAGGGCCAGTGCTTGCTGATGAAGGAGTCTCCCAGCTGGGCTCCCAGGGCTCTTTCTGCTTTCCCCAAGCACAGGCCTTCCCAAAGCCTGGGGGCTTCAGATGACTCCCACATGCTTGCAAGGCGGTGAAATACCCTGAATCCGCATCCCAACTCCTCCAACACTTTGCATTGTGACCTTGAGCCAGTGCCTTTCCCTCTCTGAGCCTGAATTTCCTTCTCCAAGGAAAGCTGATAAACTCAGCCAGTTTCGGAGGAAACGATGGCTGTGAAAATGGATTTATTTGTCAGCTGCAAGGAACCATTACAGGTTTCAGAATCCTGATCATAGGTTTAGGAAGCCGGGCCCAACCCTTGTAGGGCCTAGAAGGGGAAGGAGGTCCTTTGGGAGGGCTACTCTGGCCACTGCTTCCTCCCTCCCCCTCCTTTTGTCTAAACTCTGGTGGGTCTTTCTGACAATTCCAAATTTGGACATATGGCTCAGGGTTTGTGAAGGGACTGGTTTCCCCCAAGAGTCCTCTTTTTCCTCTGCTATTTCTTCCCGCCTTGCCCAAAACACACCTTCAATTGCTGGCCACGGGGATGCAGACAGGATATTCTGACCCACTTAGCCCTTCGAGGAGCGGTGAGTGACCGCCCCAGCTTCAGCCCTGTGGACCCTGACCTTCCAGCTGGCAGCCCCTGAGCCCTGCAGAGGGCACTGGCCTAGCGGTCAGTGGGAAGCCGGGGTCCAGTCCAGGTGTGCTGGGGGTTCTTGAGCAAGCCCTTTCCTCTCTGGGCCTTTGGTGCCCGCCTTTAGCAAAGTCGGCTAAACTGGCTGCCACTTCCGGTGCGGGTGTTCTAAGATTTAGGATTCTGGGAGTTGGGTGGGGCCGAGGAGGGCGGGAGGCTGAGGCTTTCGTCCCCCTCTGCAGCTGTGACAGTCACTCATCCATCTTTTTTTGCCTACTACCCTTTGTTCCCAAGGGTACCTCTGCTGGGATACAGAAAATATTTGCAGTTTCTAGGTAAGGGCCACAGCTGTTGCTGGGGTGGAATTGGATGTGAATGTACAGACAAGGGGGCTGCCAGGAGAGGCCTGGGGCCTGGCCTTGTGGGGCTGATCTCCTGGGATGAAGTAGGGGAGACTGCAGTGCTGGGTCACTGCCAACGTCTAGAACATCTGCACTGCAGCACCCAGAGGGAGCCCTGGGCCACCAGGCTCTAGCCCCAGTCCCAGCCTCTGCTCTGCCCCTAACCAACCAGGTGCCCCGGGCACACCTACTACCCTCCTGGGCCTTAGTTCCTTCCTCCCTAGAGAGAAAAGGCATGTGTCCCTGGCACCCAGCTGGTAAGATAGGTTGAATCTGATGGCTCTTCTTGCTGTACCATTCTAGGACTTTCTGCAGAGGCTCAGTGGAGCCAGCAGCCTCCCCTGACCCTGCCTCTCCAAGATGCTTCCTGGGAGGGGACAAAGCACAGGATGTGGTCTCTACTGTGATTCCTAAGCATGCTTGGCCCTCCAGTCACCCTGCCAACAGAGAGAGGAAGCAGGGGGTAGTCTTTATCTTTATAAACTTTGCTTGGAATCCAGCCACATCCCTTTCTTCTTGGGGTTGAGAAGCCCCAGCAGAGACTGACTATGGAGAAATGACTGTCTGTGGGATCCTTGAGCCTTAGATTCCCCCATCTGTATGGTGAGGATGAGGTCGATACCTTCAAGAGGTTATGAGATGGCAGATGTGAAGGTGTCCTGTAAACTGTAGAGTGCAGTAAACAGACAAGTAAGTGCTGCTGTTGGAATCTCAGAAGGGTGTGGTACCTGAGAAGGCAGGCCACCTGAGCCTCAGGTTCCCCTCATGTCAAACAAGTATCTTGGTGCTCCTTAAACAATAACAATAAAATGGTAACCACTACTAATTATTGAGCCCTTGCAACTTACCGGGCCCTGGCTGAACGCTTGCTATGTTAGATGCTGTTATCATGCCCATTTTGCAGATGTGGAAACTTCAGCCCTCTAGAGTCTAAGGGAGAAATACTAATTATAAACACTTATACAATATAGTGTTTCCCTTGGGCCAGGTCCTCTTCTAAGCACTAGACTTGTCTTAATTCTTTTCATCCTCACCATAACTCCTATGAGGTAGGTACTCTTATTATCCCCATTTTTTGTATGAAATGGGCACAGAGAGGTTAAATCCTTGCCCAAGGCCACACAGCTATGAAATAGCAACCTCAGGCTTCACTCTGAGGCCTCTCTGTACTGCCTCTCACAAAAGTGAAGGGAACTGGGATTCAAACCCAGGCCAGACCAGTTCCTCTTCTGGGGCAGACAGATGATCTTCTTGGGGCCTCGTCCAGCCGAGGGTCAGTGGTTCTGGGTCAGGAGAGGGAAAGACACTGCTCTCTAAGAAACCCGAGTGCCGTGAGCAGGGGGGTGTGCCCAGGCACAGAGCCAGGGACAGCATTGCCCTGGCGTCATCAGAGCTGAGGCTCCGGGAGGGCTTCGGAGCTGGCCCTGGGCAGCTACCTGCGGGCTGAGGGAGAGGCCATCAGGAAAGGGGAAAGAAGGAAAGATCTAGATTTTATAGGCGAGGGGCTTCCAAATGGCGTGGACACATCTTGGAAGGCACTGAAGATGATCTTTTGGGATATCGGAAGAAACCGTTAGACCTCTCTCTCTTTTGTTTTTAACCCGGCTCATTTTGGAATGTTAGACCTCTTACTAGTAGGTATACTTTTAATGTCATCTTTAAAAAGTATATTTCTTCATACAGGATATGGCTGGCAAAGAAAGTATATTTCTGTTTATCACGATAAATGCTGAGTGTTTTTCTTTTGTTACTGGTTGTATGTGGGATCAAAAAACATCTGCAGAGTGCCGCATGATGCCGCCAGCTGCGTGGAGGCAGGAGCCCCTCTGTCTCACTTTCTCTTCTACCTCCAACTCCTACCAGTGGGCCTAGTTTGCAGAAGCTGCTCAGTAAATATTTTTTTGAAGAATGAGTCCCTGCTTCATAACTGATTTTTTTTTTTTTTTTATGACATTGAGCAAGGTACCTAGCCTCTCTACTTCCTCTCCTGGCTGTAGAATGAGGAGGAAAGCACAGTTTGAAACCACGAGGCTAGATGGTTCCATTTGTTGTGTGATTTTTCAAGGAGGTCACTAAAGAAAGCGTGAAAGCCACTTGGTGGAGTTACCCAGCAAGCCTAGGGAGCCACGCCCTGTGGTGGGGGGTGCAGAAGAGGCATATGCAGTCATTTTCATAAAAGGGTCGAATCATGGCTCACGCAGATATAAAATGAACATGTGCTAAAGATTTTTATTTTACTCATTAATCGATGACCACAGCTGACGGTTGTTGTAACCAGCTCAAAAGAAAATCAGTAGACACCTTTATTGAAAGTAATATGCAATTAGAGGCAAAACTGGTTTTTCCACCTGAGGGGCAGGAAGTCAATTGGACCTTTTCCAGACAGGACAGAATGAGACTGTATTAGAATTACTTTGTATTACTGTCAATTATCTGCAACTTATTGAGCTGTAAAATAGCTTGAAGATGAAAGGCTAGAGATGGATCCCTCCTCCACAACAGGGCGGCCTCAAGGCCTCCCGTGGCCCCCCAGATCCCCAAGTGCGGCCCCTCAACTGAATCCAAACTTCACAGAGCAAATCCTGGGGGTTCTGTCAAAAGGCCACACTCTAGGATCTGAGGCCCATGCATGGCCCCAAGGCAGGTTCCCCTCCCCCATAGGGTTTTCCTTTGAAGTAAATTTTTTTTTTTTTTTGCTGCAGTACCTTGGGGCTGCATGTGGCTTTCTGGATCCTTGAATGTGGCCTTTTGACCCGACCCAATTTTGCAGATCCCTGTTTTAAATGTTTTTAAGGGGGGAACACCCACTGCCTGACCTCTTCCCCCAGAACAAATCCTTTTAATAAAGAGATTTGTTCTGTGAAGTTTGGATTGCGGTCTAGGGGCCGCACATGGGGATCCGGAGGGCCACATGTGGCCTTGGGACTGCAGGTTCCCCACTCGGCCTTGCAGGCTAGCACTTCCATCTGATGTAGGAATGATAAACCTGCCATGGTGGACCCCAGCCAGCCTGATGAAGGTGGTTTCAGAGCACCGGGGAATTCAGAGCAAGAAGAAACCCCTCCTTGATTCTTAGAAGAGGTGGCATTTGAATTCAGCAGAGAACAGTGGTTCTCAGCCTCTTTGGCTGTGCATTAGAATCACCTAGGAAAGTTTTTAGAAATTACCAAAGCCCGGGACTCACCCCAGGACAGTTGAGTCAGAATCTCTAGGGGTTGACCTTATGCTTAGGTAATTTTGAAAAACTCCCAGGCTGTATTTATTAGTGAAGTAGAATTGATAAGCACGGGTCTAGATTCTAGAAGGCTGGATGAAAAATGCTGGTGGGAGGCATTCTTGGTTAGCAGGGGAGAGGGTGAAGAGGAGGGAGGTGAGAGCAGAGAAGTCAGGAAGGATAACTAAGGGCCTGAATGCTGAGCTAAGGGGGCAGCATTGAAAGGCACCATTGGACGCTAGTGAGCAAAGAGGTGACATGGCTCAGTGTAGACCGCAGGCATTCCTCTGATTGTCATACCCAGTACCCATCTTTGGAGACCACTGCTCTAATGATGGTGATTGTGATAACGGAAAGCACTATTTATTTATTAAACATTTAATCTGTACCTGACTGTGCTAAGTATTTTACCTGCCTTACTTCCTTGAATTTTTTCCCAAAAATCTTACGACATTGTCATTTCAGAGATGAAGAAACTGATACTGAGAGAAATTACATAACTCACCCAGGGTCCTAAGTTAGGAATTTGCAGTGTCAGGATTTGAACTCCTGCCTCCACCTCAAAGCCTGGGTTTATTGCAATGCCACACTACTTCCTTTGTAATGTTTGGGCTCATCATAATGCAAGCTACCATTTACTGAGCCTTTACTGTGTGCCAGGCACTGTGCTAAGTGCTTTTCATCTGTTATTTTATTTATTTCTCAGTACTTGTAGGTATCTCTATATGCATTTTTTTTTTTTTTTTTTTTTTTTTTTTTGAGACAGAGTCTCACTTTGTTGCACAGGCTAGAGTGAGTGCCGTGGCATCAGCCTAGCTCACAGCAACCTCAAACTCCTGGGCTCAAGCGATCCTCCTGCCTCAGCCTCCTGGATAGCTGGTACTACAGGCATGCGCCACCATGCCCGGCTAATTTTTTCTATATATATTAGTTGGCCAATTAATTTCTTTCTATTTATAGTAGAGATGGGGTCTCACTCAGGCTGGTTTGGAACTCCCGACCTCGAGCAATCCCCCGCCTCGGCCTCCCAGGGAGCTAGGATTACAGGCGTGAGCCACCACGCCCGGCCTCTACATGCATTTTGCAGGCATGGAAATTGAGATTTGGCTTAAGTAATTTACCTACATCAAAAATGACTGGGGCACAGCTGTGCCTCAAAGCTAGCTCATGCCTTCACATGACTTGGACAAGACGCTGGTCCTGTCCGGCTCTCCTGGTTGGGGAGGGGTGAGCTGCTGTTCCTCCTAGAGTCAGCCAGGAGCTCCCAAAGGGGAAGGTAGGAAATGTGCTTGATTACAGGCCAAAGGACTGGGGAAGGGGTGTGTGTGGGGGGTCTACAGCAGCACCAAGCCATCCAGGTGACTCTAGCCCTGCATGGGTTTCTGGAATGATCAGTTGTGATGAACCCTCATCGAAGCTCAGCCAGGTCAGAAGAGATCCACGGTTCCTGGGGGGAAGATGGGCAGGTCTGGAGGGGCCGTGTTTGCCAGTCTTGAACAACTTTTCAACCAAGATGATGGAAGTTGCATATTGGTGTCCTGGGAGATAACCCTCAAGGACTGATAGTCCGCTGTGCAGTCCCTGGCTGAAATCTATGGAAAAGCCTCTCACATCTGCTCTGGATCTTCCCAAAGAGGGAGTGATGCATCGTCTCCCATTTATAGATGAAGAAACTAAGGCTCAGAGAGGGAACCGGGCTCGTCTGAGCTTACAGAGGGATAGACTGGGAACTAGAACCAGGGTCTTGTTCTTTGGCCTCTTCCTGATATCCCGTTGCAGGCAGGGCCCACGGCTGGATGGGGGCTTCTTACGACTGGAGCCTTCGAGGCAGAGATGTTGGCTGCTGCCTGGGCCCTGGCAAGTCGCTTTCTCTCCCTGAGATGCTTTTACCCCGTGTAGAAAGTGAGAGGCTTGGAGTAGTGGGTTGCTAAGGGCCCTTCTGGGAGTCTGCAACATTGCGTATAAAGCATTCAGCCAGTTTGAGCCGTATGGTCTGGGTTGCTCTGGGAGGGACCAGAGGCCCTCTTTAAGACGCGCCAGGGCACACAACACATCTATGATTAGCTCCAGAGCTTTCCTGAACCCTCAGAGGAGAGACTGTTGGAATTGGCAGGGAGATTGGCCCTTTGGACTGTAATCTGAACATGGTGTTCTGGAAGGATCTTACATTTTAGGTACACATGAGATGTGTACATGCACATGAGGCATGCTGAGTCTGCTCTCAGAGTGGAGAGTATTTTCCTGAAGTCTTAGAAGCCCCTCCTCTGAGCCGTCTCTCCTCGAAAAGGGGCTCTTGTCCAGATGGGCCTGGCCTATAGCCAGCAGCTGAAGTTTCCACTAAAGAGGCCAAAAGAAAATGCCTTAGGGCTGGAGGTGCAGGTGACAGGCCTCAGGCCTCCCTCCCTGTGTCAACTGACTTCCTGGGCTTCATTCAGTCCCTGTTTCTGGTAGCCTTGGGTTCCCTCAGCCCTGTGCCCACCATCCCCCAGGCCTGGAGAAAGAAACCGAGAGCCGGCGTCCAGCCGGATCTTGGGTGGATGTGGGGTGCTCCCCGCCCCCTCTCCTGCCACGCCGACACACACACGAGGGGGGGGAGGGGGCCTCGGGGTGCAGTTCCCATTTCCTGGTGAGAGCTGCACATTTATACCAAGGGGCCCCTGGTTGCCAGGGAAACAGCAGGGTTTCCTCGAGCTGAGCTGAGCTGAGCTGCTTTTGCAGGCAGCTCTGTCCTCTGCTCTTCACTCCCGGCCCCATCTCATCATGCCCGTTCTCTGCGGACTGCAGTTTGGGGGACTTGTGATCAGGCAGTGGGGTACATGGGCAACCACTACAAAGCCCCTGTCCTCAATTTCCCACCAGCACAGCAAATGCCACCGTCTACTGAGAACATACCTTGTGCCTGGCCCCTTATGCCCTTGACGTAACTTATGTCTCAACCCCCAACAACTCACCAGGCAGGAAAGGGAAAGGCCCAGTTTTGTACTTGAAATAACCTTGAACTCAGAAGTGAGCAATAAGCCCATGATCACGTAGTTAATAAGCGATAAAACAAGCATTTGAACCCAGGTCTGTGTCTGACTCCAAAACCTTTGTCTCTCCACTGTGTCACGCTGACTTCAGTGTCTCCAAAGTGAGGGCAGATTATGGACATAAGCCAGGGGCTGGTTTCTCCAAGATTTCCCACAAGTTTGAGGGGAGTGGGGACTATGTGGAGAACTGGAAAGCATTGAGCTGGAGTGTCCCCGTAGTTTCTACCCTCTCTTCTAGTTCTGTTCCCTGGAGGGTCTTGCTGGGTAAGCCTGATTGACTTGGTTATTTTTCCTTTTTAAAAGCAATGCAGTGCTCTCTTCGGCAGCACGTATACTAAAATTGGAACGATACAGAGGTTAGCATGGCCCCTGCGCAAGGATGACACGCAAATTCGTGAATCATTCCACATTTTTGTAATTTTAAGACTGATTCTAACGTTATAATTTGCAGTTGAAATCCTGACCAAGATTTCAGAATCAAATTAATCATAGATATGACTAAAATGTTATAAATTAAAAGATTCAAATACAAGCCTCCACATGATATAAAGTTATGTTCTAAGTTCTATAAAAAGAGCAAAGATGTGCTGTACACATTGATCATATAAGAGGCCCTGGTACACTGCCAAGTGTACTTGTAACATACAAAAATGCAATCATCTTAGCCAAAATCCGTCTTATAAAAAGTAAATAAAAATATTATAAATTTTAAAAATGCAATCGTCTATCTATGTTTGCTATAATAAAAATCAAATGTTCAATTAACAATTTTTTTAGAAAAGCAATGCATAGGTCAGGCATGATGGCTCACACCTGTAATTCTAGCACTCTGGGAGCCCAAGGTGGGAGGATCACTTGAGGTCAGTAGTCTCAGACCAGCCTGAGCACGAGCGATACCCTATCTCTACTAAAAATAGAAAAAATCCAGGCGTGGTAGCAAACACCTGTAGTCCCAGGTACTCAGGAAGCTGACGAAGGAGGATCGCTCAAGTCCAGGAGTTTGAGTTGCGGTGAGCTCTGATGATGCCACTACACTCTAGCCAGGACGACATAACGAGATTCTGTCTCAAAAAAAAAAAGAAAGAAAAGCAGTGCATAGTCATAGTTAGTAGAGATCCAATTGAGCAGTCCTGCTTAAAATGGAAAGCAGTGGTCCTTAGTTTCTCCTCTCCTTATCCTAAGAAGATTGTATAACTTTCCTCTTTGGCCTTCCTGCTGACAGTGCTCTTGAACCCAGCTCCCACCCTCTTCTCTTCCCCTTTCCAAGTCAGTTACATCCCTTTTTTCCATTTATTTTTAGGTAACATACGCTGTTCATTGTCTCCTGACACCTCCGCCCCCTATTCCTTATCCGTTTTCAGTGAGATCCTGTGCCCTGTGTGTTCAAATCCCCCACAGTGATTTTCCCACCAGAGAAAAATCCAGTCTTTCCAGTGGCCTCAGGCACTGGTCCCTGGACTCTATGTCCTAGCAGCCCCTGCCCCCATTCCTCGTCACCACATCAGCCACACTGAGCTCTGCGGTGGCTCCCCACTCACACTGCCCCCAGGTGCATTCCTGAGAACCTCTGACCCCTCTACCTGGGACTGCGCCCCTTGTCACTCTCCTGACCAAGCTTCCTCTTTTCTCCTTAGTTCTTATCTCAGCCTGATACATGCATTTGTTATTCTACGCTAGCAGAAGCTCCAGAAAAGCAGAGTTTTAAAAATCTCTTTCATACTTCTGTATCCCCAATTCCTAGAGCAGTGCCCAGCTCAGAATAGATGCAGAATAAATCGTTACTGACTCGTGCAGGAATGATAACCCTTCAGATGGTGGAGCAGGTGGTGGGGAAGTCCTGAGTCCCCACTGCGGACCTGCAGGCCTGGGGTTCTTGTTGACTTGGGAAGAGGGCACACGTGGTGCAGATTGTATGGAATCTGGAAACTGTTGGTTTCAGTTCTGAGCTGTGTGACCTTGGATCGTATATTGTGATGCCCCAGCCTCAGTTTCCTCCTCTATAAGAAAGGAGAATCTGATGCCTGGAAGGGTTGCTCTGAGGATTAAATAAGACGCTGTCGGGACAGGTGCGCGGCATAGCCTCGAGTCAAGCAGTCGGTGGCGGGTTGGAGGTCATGCCCTCCCTCCCTCTCCGCCCCAAGCATGCGAATGTCTGGGCATCATCTAATCTGTCCATTTTCCTGGGAAAAAAATATGCCTGGCCCTGAGCCAGGTGGTTGGGTGTGATTTAACCGGAAGGGCTGGAGGCAGCTGAAGAGCGGCAGGGTGAGGAAATTTGGGGGGAAACAGAGCGGAGCAGAGTGTGGGGGATTCTCACGGATCTCTTTCTTCTCCACAGTGGATTCTGCTGCGGAACCCGAGACCATGGCCAAACCAGCGCAGGTAAGGGGCCTCTCCTTCCTGAAGCTTGTGCTCCGCCTCCCCTGGGCCTGGGACCCCCTGCTGCGGAGACCCGGCAGGCGCCTCCAGCGTGGGGGGCAGGGAGGGTTCTGAGGCTGTGCTCGCTCCCGTTGCCAGGCATAGCTCTTCAGATGCAGGTCGCCAGTGGCAGCACGCGATATCCTAGGCAGGAAAGGGTGCGTCTTGGCCCACGGAACTGAGAAGCCCAAGACTGGGGGGCTCGTTGGATCCAGGGGTCCAAATGGTAGGGTCGGGATTTGCCTCTGTGAGCTGGGCTTCCACAGGTGGCTTCATTCTTGGGTAGGATCTTCCTTGCCTTGGCACAGCAGCCACTGCCGCTCTGTCCGGGCAGCCCAGAGGAAACAACGTAACTTATCTTAGTGATTCCAGGGGACGTCCCAGGTCTGGTCCTCATTGGCTGGGCAACTAGCTCTCTCTCAGGCCCAGGAGGGGGAGCGGGGCCCACCTGAACTGCATGGCCCAAGAGTGCGTCCCCAGGAAGGGGAGCGGATCCTGGACAGGCACAAAAGCAATAGAGGGCCCTCTTTGCTCTGGAGATGGAAGTGCTCCCTGCCACCCCGACTTGGGGTGAACTTCCCTGGCTTGGGAGACTCTAACCTCCATCCTTCGTGCTGTCTGACCACCTGCTGGGGAGTGGAATTGGAGGCACATCGGAGCACTTACTCCTGCGTGGTTCAGACTGGGTCCTGTCCGTGGTCACAGCTGGGAGTTGCTCTGTGCCACTCTGTGTCAGGGTGTGCCCCAAGGTGCTCCTGTTGGCTGGCCTTAGAGAAGGAGGCATGGTCAGTGCCATGGTGGGATCCAAAGGGAAGAATAAAGCTGAGGGACGCCTGACTCGCCCCTTTTGTCCCTCACTCCAGTGAAGAACCATGAGCCACCAAATGTAAACACAGGATCTGTGAGTTCTTTTCTTTCTTTGGGCCTCATTTTCCCCTTACAGGGTGGTTGAGCTCAGTGACAATTAAACCTCATCCCCGACATCATGACTTGCCACCCAGGGAACCCCAGCCTGAAGGAGAGTTGCAGTTTTTGAGGAGCAGAGTATGTTGGAGGACGTAGGATCAGTACCCTCACAAAAGCCCTAGCCATGGCCTGCGCATAGCCACTGAGGAGTGTGCCTTGCAAGAGGCCTCTCTGACCAGGAGGAAATAGTGGTTGTGGTTATGGGCAAACATCCAAGGTGAAACTTTTGCTCTTCCCCATTTCCCACGTGTGGTCATCCTAGAGCCACTTCCCCAGGGGCTTTTGCATTGTAGGAGTCTAGATGATCCAAGTGGACAGGTCAGGCCCTGGGAGATCAGAGAGGCTGGACTTAGGCACAAATCTTTGGACTCCTGGTCCAGTGCTCTTGGGACGTGCCTGGCTGACTTGTTGCCATGGACCGGGGGCCAGTAGCCCTCCTGTAAGCAAGTCCCAGGGAGGCAGGGACGTCCCCTCCCATGGGATGCATTGGAACCCCTGTGCACAGTGCTCTCATGGGGTCAGTTAAAGGAGCTCTGCGGGATGTGGGAGGCGCGCTGCCCAGGCTGAGGGAACAGAGAGAGCTGGTCAGGGCAAGGACAAGGGGCCTGAGAACAGTCTGGTTAGGAACGGCTGGAGCAGAAGGCCAGAGGGGAGAAGGAGAACACAGGGCAGTGAGAGTACTTTGGTTTGCTTGGAGCACGCCGGTGTGGGGAGCAGAGGACGTTGCGGAAGACAATACTAGAGAAGCGTGGGAAAGGTCTCCCTTCTGTGGAGCTGAAGTCTATCTATTGCTTCCGGTTATTCGCTTGGCTTCCGGTGACCTCCTACACAAACGCACACGCATATGTGTGCACACACATGCACATGCATGGCAGATGGCCCGCTCTTCTCTGGTCCGATGGCCCCCAGCTCCCTGCACTGTGATAAGTGTGCCATTCTCCTCATCTCTCCTTCCAGAAGAGGGCAACTTGAGGCCCAAAGACTTGAAGAAGTAGTGTGGTGTCATAGAGGGTCCAGGAGGCGTGGCACTGTGGCCTCAGTTCCACAGGGACCTTCTGGGTTTGAATGCCGTGATGACTGTAAAGACACTGCAAGGACAGAGCAGGAGAGGCAGGTGCTCGCACCCGGGACTCCTGGGAGCTGTGGAGAGCAGGCCTGGGTCAGGTGTGGTCAAGGCAGCTCTCAGCTGGAACCCCAGCCAGGCAGCCATCTCTCTGCGGGTGGGAGGAGTCCTGCTCCAGCAGTGGCCTGGGGGGGCCCGGGCGGAAGAGCCCCAGGGCCTGCGCTGCTCACCAGCTGGCAGCGGGACCTGCTGAATATTTCAGGGTGGAAAGTCCCTTCTCTGCCCCCCCTGCTTCGATCTTGGGCTCTGCGGCCAGGAGCCTGTCTGGGGGGGAGGACAGGCAGTGGGAGGTGGGCGGGGAGGAGCCAGTACAGCTGCACAGTGAGCACAGAGATGCCACATTCACGACGTTGCTGTGAGAGTGATGCGAAGTGGGATCCTTGGGCCTGGGTGGTTTGGGGGCCCTCTCTGTCTCCAGATGTGACCTGTGCTAAGCCCCTACCCCTGCTTCTAGTGGCTGTGGTCCTATGGGCTCCCAGGATAACCAATCGATTTTATTATCCTTGTGGAAAGAACTCCATTGGAGGCCAACCCTGCTGCTCATGGAGCTTGTCTCTGAGCATTTTGGTCAAGCCCCATGTAGGTCATTAGACACCTTCACCTGCACAGCATCCCCTCATCTCCTGTCAACTTCCGCCCCTTCCCAGACGCTGCACGGGGCGGCGGAGGAGGGCGGGGCTGGAGGAGCAGCAGTAGGAAAGGGGCGGTCCACCTGCTGTCACGTCCTCTGCCCTTCATCCTAGGGACATGCTTCCATCTTCTCCCCGTCTCCTCCTGGAAGCTTGCAATCCCGTGATCTTAGCGACTTTGGACATCTGACCTTAAGCTCTGAAGAGTCTGGACTTAGAATATATCTCGGTACTTGTCACCACCAGCCATTCCCATCCCAGCAGACAAGTTAAAAAGTCTTCTAGAGCCCACATGTCAACCTGGGGACAGGTATTAGTTTGAGCCACATGAAGCCTACTGCTGTTTGATTGCTTTTAACTTACCTAAAAGGCAAGTTATATGGTTCAACCTAGTAAAAGGTGCCCAACACTGGGGACAGGGTTGTGAAGGGGCACCTCTGTTCAATGCTGGGTGCTGGAGCCTTGCCTTGCCTTGCCCAGGTTCTGACTTGGGTGGTGAGCCCAGGACAGCCACTGGGGATAGAGCCACCCTCACCAGCATGGCAGGACGTGATGGCTTATTTAGTCCCTATCTGTCATGCTCCAACCTCCTCTCTCTGCCCTCCTCTGTCCCAGTGGGTAGTCTTAGGGACTCTGGGCATCACACTGCAGAGTCTGGCCTGCTTCTCTCCAGGCCTCTGCCTTGTGTTTCCTCTGTGTGATGCCTTCCTCCTCCTCACCTCTTGCCTCCTTCCTGTACCCCTTGGGACCAGCCATTACTCGTCCTTTAGGACTTGCTTAGACTTCACCTCCAGGAAGCCTTCTCTGATCTGTTCGGAATATGTTCAGAGTCATTCATCCATCTGTTTATGAAGCAAATGCTGAGTGAGGGCCTGGAGTAACCAGGCCCTGTGCTAGATGTTGGAAATGCACCAGTGAGCAGGACAGACACGGCCCCTGCCCTTCCAGAGCTTTCTAAAGGAAGTATCTCTCTCTGGCTCCTGTGCTCTCCTTAGCAGGATACTCGCCACACTATATTGTGGTTGAAATGTGTCTCCCTGCCAGACTGAGTTCCTAGTGGTCCCTGGTCCTAGCACTTAGTAGATGCTCAGTAAATGCTGCTTGCTTGGTTGATTGATTGAATGAATGAACAGTAGGGCGGCTGTAGCTGCCCTTGGAGCGTGAGTGCCTGAGTGTGAGAAGCACTTAGGATCCCGTGGTTTGGGCAGCACTGCTGCCTATTTATAGCTTGAAAACAGGGTCAGAATGGCACAGAGATGAAATGGGCCTACCTGTTTAATAGAAAGAGCTGGTTCCAACAGAGAAGGCAAAGGGTGCAGTGGAGTAACTGCAGTTCTTCAGTATTCAAGAAGAGGGGCAGGTGGACATCATTGGCCAGGGAAGAAGCCCTGGGCTGTGTGATCATCGTCCCTTCCCATCTCCAGCCCCGCCTGCATGGGCTGTTAGGAAGAGCCTTGGATTCTCTTCCCAGCTGTGTGGGGGATTTTTTTGTTGTTAGGTTTTGGTTTGGTTTTCTTTGAGACAGAGTCTCACTCTGTTGCCCAGGCTAGAATGCAATGGCATCATCATAGCTCACTACAGCCTCAAACTCCTGGACTCAAAGGATCTTCTTGCCTCAGTCCCCCAAGTAGCTGGAACTACAGGTGCGCACCACTGTGCCTGGCTAATTTTTCTATTTTTAGCAGAAATGGGGTCTCACTCTTGCTCAGGGTAGTCTTGAACTCCTGACCTCAAGTGATCTTCCTGCCTCAGCCTCCCAGAGTGCTAGGATTACAGGTGTGAGCCACTGTACCCAGCCTGCTGTGTGGTCTTGACATGTCACCTGCCCTCTCTGTTTTGGGTCTTCTAAGACACAAAACAGGTGGTGATATTAATACCAGCCTTCCTCATTTAGTTGTCAGCATGTGATTCTCAAGGTGCAGTCCGTCCCTTATTATACCACATGAACCATGGGACACCCTGCTACTGGAGGAGTGGTTTGGAGGCTAGTGCTGATTAGGACAGGTTGGCTCAAACAGGTGGAGAGAAAAGCAACCATGGATCATGGCAACAGGCTATCCTGCAAGGAGCCCAGACAGACCTGGAGGACCTGCCCCTAGCGGCATATTTTAAAGCTCACATCTGTTGCAGGAGGCCCGGCGTTGCTAGAAATCCAGGGCCAGGAAGGGCTTCCCTTCTCTGCCCTCCCCTTCAGCATCCTCCACGTTGAGCCTGGGCCGTCACGGTGTCTCCATTCATTCATTCGGCCCAGTCCCTTCCAGCCTCGGTGCCCAGCCTGGGTAGGGCTGGGGCTCCACAGTGCTTCTTAGGCTGAGTTGTTTGTCTCATTCATGACACAGTCCCTGTCCTCCATGGGGTCAAGAACTGAAGGGTCTTTAAGGACCCTCACAAAGCAGTATTTCTGAGCCTCTTTGCCTTCTTGTTTTAGCTTCCATCCCTGAAGCTAGTATTTGGCTGCTCTAGTTTTTTGATGTTGCCGGGTGGAGTGTGTCTTTGGAAGTGAAATACCTGCAGGGCACTAGTTGTTCTGTCTTGTTCATTTATTTATGTGACGGATACTTGAGTGCCTCCTTTGGTCAGTCTCTGTGCAGTGGGCAGGATGGATGTGGCACCTGTCCCCGGGGGTCCCTGAGTCCCCTGCCTGCCCCGGGTGGAGTAGGCAGAAGGGGTTCCCGGGCTCCAGCCATGAGGCTGAGGGAGCTCTGGCAGTCAACCCCTGAGCCTGCACTCGCTGAGCTCCTTGCAGGACACCCTGGTCTGGGTACTTGGCGTGTGTTACTCTTTCCTTCTCTGCCCAGAGGTGTGATCGGGTTGCAGGGGACTCATCGGTGGCGGGAAGGGGGCCGGATCCCTTTCTGGTCACCCGCCCTATCAGAACTTTAAATAGCAACTCTGCGCCCACGCATGCATACCTTGGAGGAGCCAGCCTGTGCAGACGGGAGCCTGCCTGGCCCGGGTCCCGCAGTGTAGGCACTGGGGGCGCAGGGGACAGCAGGGGACCCGCTCTGGCTGTCCACTTCTCATTCAAGACACAGCCGATGTGAGCCACCCCCCAACTCCCTCTTCTGTGGAGTCTCTCCTGGTTTCCCCCTAGCTGGAATCAGCCACTGCTGTTTTCCCCATATTACCTTGCTTCTGTCTTAGCATGTCTATTATAAGCTGTATGGTAATAGGGTGTTTATTATAAGCTTTATGGTAATGGGTATACTCCTCTCTGTCTGCCCCTGGGCCAGGAGCTCATGAAAGACAGGGAGGGATCTGGTCCCCTTTCTCCCCAAGTCTTTAGCCTTTAGCATCAGGCCCTGCACGGATTAAGTGGTTGCCACTGTGCCGTGTGCTCAGTGACAGGCTCTGGTGTCCTCAGCTCTGCCAGCTATCAGCTGCTGTCCCCGACCCCATACTTCTCAGTGCTGCATGGCCGACACACATCTGACTCTCCTGTGAACCAGCCCCATTGTGCATTCAGGCTCAAGTTCGATGTGTAAGATCCCCTGGCTCTCTGCCCCTCCCCTCCTGCCCCACAAGGACCGAGCCAGCTTGTCCTCAGATGCCAGTTCACAGCTCAGTGTACTGGGCCGGGAGGGGCAGCACCTTATCTTGGCATTGACCGGAGGGTGGCTCTAGGAACCCCCACCCCAAGACCCCACCCTCGGTAGCTGGCAGCTGCAGAGTTTCTGGAGCTGGAGAGCAGAGGGGAGCCAGGAAGAGGTGTAGGTTCTCTGTGACCACCTTCAAATGGCTCTCATTCTTTGGGCTCGACTGCTTCATGTCGTGGTGGAGATAATCTTAAGTGCTTCTGCAAACTGCTAAATTCATCTCATTTGTGAAGGTGAGGGGGCTCTGTAAACTGTAAAGTGCCATAAAAATATGAGGGGCTCTTGTTACTTTTGCAAGGATCATTTCCAGCCCCCCCACTTCCCCCCCACTCAGCCAGGCTTTTTACCAACTCTCCTGGGCCCTGCGGAAGGTAGTGCAGGGCTGTGGGCCTTGGCCAAGCCACCCTCCCTCGGGGAAGTGGCACTGTCATTTGGGCAGGTTGCAGCAGGTGGTGTGCAGCATCCCCAGGTTTTACGTAGCCGGCACCCGATTGTGCAGGGAACGGGAGCTCCGCTTGGGCCAGGGGAGTGCCTGGCCTGAGGTTGGGGACAGGAGCCGGGACCAGATCCAGGGCCAGCAGCTCACCCTCTGCTTTCCTCTCCACAGGGTGCCAAGTATCGGGGCTCCATTCATGACTTCCCAGACTTTGACCCCAGCCAGGACGCTGAGGCGCTGTACACCGCCATGAAGGGCTTCGGTGGGTGCCGGGCCACCGAGAGGGGGCTCTGCAGGAAGCAGGCTTCGTGGGAGGTGGGGGGCGTTCCCCAAGTGTGGGCGCAGCCCAGAGCCCTTCTGGTGGTGGGCGTGGGGTGAGATGATAAAATATACTCGTTCATTTTTTGGTCTCCTCTTTTTATTGTATTTCATAATTTTATAATAAAATGTTTCATACCAACTAAAAGGTATAAAGAATAATAGAAGCTTCACCCACGCACCTACCACCCAACTTAAGAAACAGTGCCTCATCAGAATATTTGACGTTTCCCTGGTCAGTCTCCCTCCTGGTGACATCTCCCCCTACCTTCCCTCGGGTGACCACTGCTCTGAGTTTAGTGCCTATGTTCTCTCTTGTCCTGTGGCTGAAAGAGCCCTGTGCTGGGTGTTAGGAGACCTGGGTTTTCTAAGCCAGGCTCATTGTGAGACCCTGGGTGAGTCCTTGCCTTGCTCTGGGCCTCAGTTTCCTTATTTGTGCAGTGAGGAGCTAGATTGAGGGCCTTCTGAGCTCAGGTAGTGCGTACTGTGACCCCTCTTAGTGGCGACGTAGTATGTCCCCACGCACCCTCCACCTTGACACCAGCACCTCGTGAGCAGAAGGCTCATTCCAAGGGCTGCAGGAGCTACTAGGCTTGTGTCCAGGGAAGGAAGCAGCCCTGGTGGGCTTCCTGGAGGCAGGGTGGGTAGGGTGACGGGTTTCCTCCCCTCTGCCAGGCAGTGACAAGGAGGCCATACTGGAGCTGATCACCTCCCGGAGCAACAGGCAGAGGCAGGAGGTCTGCCAGAGCTACAAGTCCCTCTATGGCAAGGTAACCGTGGCAACTGGGGGGCAGACCTGGTGGGGATTGGGAACAATTTCACTCACCTGTGCGCTCATTCGGGTTCCTGCCTGCAGAGGGCACTCCAGGTCAGCCTCTGTGCTTACGCCGTGCCCTGCTCTTTTCCTTCTCGGACATCCTTCAACCTCACGTACATCTGGAGCACCTGCTGCATGCTAGGCTCCCACTGGGTGTTAGGGCTGTGCTGGCGCATAACACTGATGAGGTGTCAGCTCTGTGGGGTCCCAGAGAGTGGGGGGGACGTGCAGTAAATAAAGGAGATGAGGGTGCTGTAGGTTTGAACCTGCACAGCCATTTGCTAGCTGCGTGGTTTGGGCAAGTTACCGGGTGTCTCTAAGCCTATTTCTTAGGATTGGTGTAATAGTATGTGCCTCTGAGTGTGGTGATTCCATGAGATTACTTAGCCCAGTGCCTGCGGAGTAAGTGCTCATTAGATGTAATTCTTATCATTGTAAAACTCTTCCCCTTCCTCTTCTCTCTTCTCTTCCCCACCCCCAGGACCTCATTGCCGACTTGAAGTATGAGCTGACAGGGAAGTTTGAACGGCTGATCGTGGGCCTCATGCGGCCACTTGCCTATTGTGATGCCAAAGAGATCAAAGACGCCATCTCGGTAAGAAGTGCGAGGGTGTTTGTGTGTGAGTTGGGCTGGGGGCGTTGTTAATGGGAAGATTCCTGGTTCTTTAGTAAGCATCCGGTGAGCCCCAGAACCCCCCAGCAGATGTGTCCTGCTTCAAGAGGCAGCTGGCCTAAACCCTATCCCAGAGGGGCATCGTGGTCTGCCCCAGACAGGTGTGGACAGATGTCAGTGTGGTGCAGGGCCCGAGAAAGGGGCCCTCCGCCCAGACCCCCATGCCAGGAGTTTATAGTCCCAAGGAAGCAGATTGTAGGGACATGGAGACAAATCGTGTCCAATGCACCAGAGGCCAAGGGCACACTAAGGTGGTCAGCATGGCCAGACCATCAGCCTGGGGTGGCTTGAGAGGGCAGCTTAAAGGATGAGAGCATAGGCTGAGCCCCCAAAGCAGGAGAGGATTTGGTGGATAGGAGTGTCAAGGTCATTACTAGCTGGGAAAAAAGGATTAGAGAAGTTGTAGAGGTGTGTTCAGGGTATGAAGAGCAGTAAAGTCTGGTTGAGGTAAAGAGTTGCCCTCTAGGAGGAAGGGAGAGATAAAAAGCCCTTAAGTTTGTCTGGCACTTTACAGTTTATAAAATACTATAATCTTTGCCTCTGATGAGCTATTAAGCTTGGATTCGTTTAATGAACAGATACACTTAGCAATATGAGAGGTTATTACCTTCTCAATCTCCCTGTGAGTTTGGTAGAGCAACCAATATCATCTCCATTTTATAGATGGGAAAACTGAGGCCCCACAAGGTAGAGTTTCATGATCGGAAGTCACAAAGCAAGTTGCTGGTAGAGGCAGGACTAAAACTTAGGCCTATGAGTCTCAGGGCAGCAGCTCCTGATCGGTGCCTAAGAGTGGTGATAGGAGCCCCCTGAGTGCTAGGCGTTTCATAGCTCTGGCCACTCCAGGATCCCGACCTGTGGCTAGTGGCCTCCCGTCCCAGCCCTTGACTCAACGTGCTCCTTCTCTTCTCCCAGGGCATTGGCACCGATGAGAAGTGCCTCATTGAGATCTTGGCTTCCCGGACCAATGAGCAGATCCACCAGCTGGTGGCAGCATACAAAGACGGTGAGATGGGCAGGAGGGGCCATTCGGGATCTTCAGATACAAAGTGAAGATGATTGCAAGGGTGGGGACACCAAAATTCTACCTGTCCACCTTTCCTCCTTCCCTCTGATCCGTTCCTCCAACTATCCAATAAGAACCTGCTCTGTGCTGAATAGTATGCTAGGTTCTTAGGATAAGGCAGTGGTTCAAAACAAAGTAGGGCCTGCCTCCTAGGGCTTATGGGCCAATGAGGCAATGAGGGAGATAGACAGTAACAGGTATACATTGTAGCTAGTGTTATGCAGGAAACAAGACAACAAGAATCAGCTGTTCACTAGGAAGGACCCACTGCATACTGTGGTCACAGGGAAAGCCTATCTTGGGAGGAAACCAGGAGCCAATTGTATGAAGAGTGGAGAGAAGATCCTTCCAGCAGGGGGAATGGCAAGGCCAAAGGCCCAGAGCAAAACTGAGGCTGGCAGCCAGTCAGAGGTTAGACAGGTAGAGGCCAGGGCAGGATCGCACAGGGCCTTACAGGGCAAGAGAGAGATGGTGTTTTATTCTGAGTCCACTGAGAAATTGGTGAGTATAATGATCAAATACGGGCTGTAAGACAGCCACCCTTGTTGCTGTGGATTGTAGAGGACGTGAGAGTAGAGGCAGAGGGAAGTGTCAGAAAGCTGTAGCCACTGCTCTCCAGGTCAGAGACGGTGGTGGCCACGTTAGGATGGTAAAGGTGGGGGTAGAGAGAAGCGGACAGATTCCGTTTTATCACATCACGGTCAGCACTGAGAACTGTGAGAATCCACCCTGGGTTTTGCCATGACGCTCATGTAGATTGGGTTTAGGGATTTGGGACAAAGATCTGGTCATTTTGGAGGCAGCAGGGACCTTTATCCTGGACCCACGAGGTCTCCGGGGATAAGACTAGAGCCTGTCTTCTTTCCTGCAGCCTACGAGCGGGACCTGGAGGCCGACATCATCGGTGACACCTCCGGCCACTTCCAGAAGATGCTGGTGGTCCTGCTCCAGGTTGGTCCATTGCCTGCCTTGTCCTCTGGAGCTTGAGATGGTGTCCACGTGGCTCACCTGGTGTAGAATCTGAGTGCCCAGGGTCTGCGTCATTTGCCTGGTCAGCACAGGCAGGTGTATTCAGGCGATCCCCATTGCCCTTTGGCACACACTCCCCACTTGGGCCCAGGAGTGTCCTCTCCCACGAGCTCCTTCCTGCCTCCACACTTGCCCCTTCCCCTCCTCTCTGGGCCCAGCCGCCCACCGAGTCCATCAGAAAGACCCTGGAAAGAGGCTGCAAGCTGGTGTCCGTGGCTGAGTGCAACCTGCCTGCTTGGATTTTTTTCCCTTTGTTTTCCCATACCATATGTTTAACAAAACTAAGTAAAACAACTTTGAGTGAGTTGCTAACATTTAAAAATAGTTAGATTTTGCCGAAAAACCAGATTTCTGGATTCTTTTGATGCAGTGACGGTTCTGGAGCAGCCGGGCGGCTTTCTGCGGGACTGCGGGGCTGGAGTGCACATCCCCACCCACTTCCCCACGGGCTTGGCTGCCGGCCCTGGGGGAAACCCATGGCCACAGGCACCGAGGTGTCTCAAGCCCAGCCCCAAGGACCAAAGCTTTATGAAACCTCCTATGTAAATTAAGCTCCCACTTTGTTTCCTTTCCGTTCCTCTGTCCCCACCATGTCCCATTTTATAGCAATTCCTCCCAGTTCTCCTCCTTACCGTGACAACCCACACCCCAGATTAACCAGCTGGGGAATTATCAGGAGGAACATTGGGAGTGAGGAAAGTGCGAGCTTGGCCGCATTTCCAAAGCTGCTGCTCTGGAGAGGAGAGTCCCACCCTGAGTCTTGGAGTCAGCGGTGTTGTCCCCTGGAATCTGACAGCGAGTAGTGGCGAGACCCAGACTGCTGGCGTGCCAGCTCGGCCTCGCACCCGGCCCCGCGGAGAACCCAGAGGGTCTGCAGTCCTGAAATGCGCGGTCTGGGGGAAAGAGGGGTGGAGCATAGGCCGCGTCCGGCCCACCGCAGACCCCTGGCCGTGTAGGCAAGGAGCCCAGTGTGGCTTGCCCCTGGCCCCTCTGAGTATCTTCCTGTGGGGCACCAATAGAATTTGGCACCCTTGCAGGTGTGAGCTCAGATCTGGGGGCCCAAGTCCCAAATCCTTTTTTTTTTTGAGACAGAGCCTCACTTTGTTGCCCAGGTCAGAGTGCTATGGCATCAGCCTAGCTCACAGCAACCTCAAACTTCTGGGCTCAAGCGATCCTCCTGCCTCAGCCTCCTGAGTAGCTGGGACTACAGGCATGCACCACCATGCCCGGCTAATTTTTTGTATTTATATATTTTTAGTTGTCCATCTGATTTCTTTCTATTTTCAGTAGAGATGGGGTCTCGCTCTTGCTCAGGCTAGTCTCGAACTCCTGAGCTCAAACGATCCACCCACCTCAGCCTCCCAAAGTGCTAGGATTACAGGCATGAGCCACCGTGCCCCACCTCAAGTCCCAAATCCTTGTTGGTGAACTCTTTGGGCTAAACTATGGGAACTCCTAATGGAATGCAAACATGCAAACCCTTAATCCCGGTGCAGTCATTTTTGGGGCAATGCCAGGACCTGTGGCAGGGGCCGTCCAGATATGGAGCCCTGACCCTGTTCTCAGAGGTGTCCTCAGTACAAGGATCTCACTTCCTCTGGAATGGGGACACCTAGAAGGACCCTGGTTATTCTCGGGACTTGCCCGTATGGTCCCAGCTCCAAGCATAAAGGGAGAGGCTGGCAGGAGGGACTCTCTGACCCTACAAAACAGGTGCTGCTGTCTTGATCCAGTGGCAGTCACTGCTCCTGGACACCTCTGAGCCACCTCCATGTTCTCAGCGTTCCCTGTCTCCAGCCCTGGCATCCATGCCTTGCCCTGACGCTGCGGGATTTGAAACACAAACCCTTTGTCTCTCTGCCCAGGGCACCAGGGAGGAGGACGATGTAGTGAGCGAGGACCTGGTACAACAGGACGTCCAGGTAAATAAGCACTGATGGAAGTCCCCGAGGACAGCAACAGAGGGGAGGGGTGGGGGCCTGGGAAGGGCTGGCAGTGAAGAAGTCATTTGCATCAAATACCAGAAATAACCCAGTTGTAGCCATCATTTAGACAGTGCTTTGTTGAAGAAAAGATTTTAATTATCTTTCAAGGGCTCATTGTATGTGCAACGTTGGTGAACTGTATTTTGGAGCTTTCATCATTTGTTCATTCAGTCTCCCAAGCATCGGGGAATTACTGATGAACAGAGTCAGGCAGTACAGGGAGAGCCGAGTTGATAGGAATCCCACAAGCACCGTCTCTGTGGCTGCGCCATACAGTCCAGGTGTTTGAGCACCCACTGTGTACCAGTAACACCACAGGGGCAGATGCAGAGACCGCCGAGACATAGCTCCTGTCCCCGAGGAGCCCATGCAGCCGTGGGGAACAGACACGTGAAGAGAGCATTATGATACATAGTGGATCGAAGTTACAAAGAAGTGGAAAGCTATAGGAGCCTAGAAGAGGGAAGGAGGTAGGGGAACTCTTCCTGGGGGCATCAGGAAGTGCTTTGAGAAACAACTGGACATTCTACCTGGGCCTTGAAAGTTGGGTAGGAGCGTCTCCAGAAAGGAAGGAAGAAAGGTGCACAGGTACAGCCGTGCGCCACACGGATGTTCCAGTCAAAAACACTGCACATGCGAAGTCACTCCCCAGTCCCGAAAGATTATGGTACCATATTTTTACTGTACCTTTTCCATGTTTAGATGTATTTGGGTACACAAAAACTTCCCACTGGGTTACAGTCGCCTACAGTCTCGAGTACAGTAACGGGCTGCACAGGTGTGTAGCCTAGGAGCAATGGGCTACACCACATAGCCAGGTGTGTAGCGGACTGTGCCATCTAGGTTTGTGTAAGTGCACCCTGTGATGTCCGCACAGTGGTGAAATCGCCTAACAGTGCATTTCTCAGAATGGATCCCCGCTGTTAGGCAGTGCGTGACTGAACATGCAGAGGTCCTGGGGCTACCGACTGCTGGTATGTCGGGGATCAGGCAGTACTTCTGAGTGGCATGGTCAGCATGTCCCGTCTCCCGAGGTTTCCTCTTTCAGTTAAGTTCCGCCTCTTCCCCTTTAGGACCTGTACGAGGCAGGGGAACTGAAATGGGGAACAGACGAAGCCCAGTTCATTTACATCTTGGGAAATCGCAGCAAGCAGCATCTTCGGTTGGGTAAGCTCCAGAGAGGACCTAAGCTGCCCCCTTAGTGTTCTGGCAAGAATTCCTTTCTTTTTTTCCTACCAATGGACCGTGATAGCTACTTCTTCCCCAACCCAAAGACTAGTCCTGATGTTGTCAGACAGTGGTTTGTGTGGTCCCTCTCCAAAGCCACCAGCAGGCTGCTCAGCCCTTCCATATAAATGCCGGTCCTGTCTTCATGTTGGAGAGTGAGGTACAGTCCCTCACCGACGCGTGAAGCTGGTCTGCGCGGTACCTGGTGGTACGCGTGCCCACCCGGCCGCCTCCACCAAGGCACCAGCCCTAGCTTCGTGTCAGACACTCATGTCCTGGTCACTGCACCCTCTGCTTTTGAAGTGTCCATTTCTTCTTAGTGTTATGGGGGCACTCTCAGACATCCCTGTCTCTCTGTCTCAGTGTTTGATGAGTATCTGAGGACCACGGGAAAGCCGATCGAAGCCAGCATCCGAGGGGAGCTGTCCGGGGACTTTGAGAAGCTCATGCTGGCTGTGGGTATGTCCTGATGTTGCGTTCCCAGGGGCATCGAGGGACACCAGTCTGGGGATGAGGGGCTGAGAATGGAAAAGGGGAATTTTGTTTTTCTTTTTTTTTGAGACAGAGTCTTGCTTTGTTGCCCAGGCTAGAGTGAGTGCCGTGGCGTCAGCCTAGCTCACAGCAACCTCAAACTCCTGGGCTCAGGCAATCCTGCTGCCTCAGCCTCCCAAGTAGCAGGGACTACAGGCATGCGCCACCATGCCCAGCTCATTTTTTCTATATATATATTAGTTGGCCAATTAATTTCTTTCTATTTATAGTAGAGACGGGGTCTCACTCTTGCTCAGGCTGGTTTTGAACTCCTGACCTTGAGCAATCCGCCCGCCTCGGCCTCCCAGAGTGCTAGGATTACAGGCGTGAGCCACCGTGCCCGGCTGGAAAAGGGGAATTTTTATGGTATGGAGTTAGGAAGGAGAAAACCAGATGGGCCATGACTTCTGAAGGTCTAGCCAGGCCAGTGTGGCTGAGGCCGGGCAAGGGGAGGGAGTCAGGTACGGGTTCCCTCCCACTCCGTTCTCCACTGTGGGAGGGGGAGGAAGAGCATGGACTTGGGGGCAGGAGCATCAGGATCGTGGTGGTGGGCTTTTGTGGACCATCTGCTGTGCCAGGCACTGCGCTGAGTGTTTGGTCTTTAATAAAGACCCATGAGAGGCCACTGCCATTATCTCCATTTGACAGAGGAGGAAACTGAGTCTTGCTGAGGCTGATCATCTGCCGAGGGGTAGTTTTGTGGTGTTTGTTGCTGGTAGAGACAGAGTCTCACTTTGTTGCCCAGGCCAGAGTACAGCGGCATGATCATAGCTCCCTGCAGCCTCAAACTCCTGGGGTCAAGCGATCCTCCTGCCTCAGCCTCCCAAGTAGCTGGGACTACAGGCATGCGCCATGACGCCTGGCTAATTGTTCTATTTTGAGTAGAGACGGGGTCTCGCTCTTGCTCAGGCTGGTCTCAAACTCCTGACCTTAAGCAATCCTCCCACCTTGGCCTCCCCAGTGCTAGGGTTGCAGGTGGGAGCCACCGTTCCTGGCCACAAGGGGTAGTTTTGTAACAAATTGGGGGTACTCAACATGAGGATGCCAGGAGCTGACTAGTCAGTGGTGCAGCCAAGATTCAAACCCAGGGTTTCTCCCCGATTTGCTATTGATTTGGAGCAAGTCACTATTCATACCTTGGGCTTCAGTTTCCTCATCCGTTTACTAGGGGTTGGGGGATGAGCAGGAAGAATGGATGGCCTGACATGCCAAGAGTCAGTACGTGCGAGTCGGGGTGTGTTTCCTGTTTGTACTTCTTGGGGAAGACCTACAGCCCCTCATCTTCCTGCCCAGAGCCGCCCCTGCCAGCCCTGTTTCGGAGGCGTCCGACCTGTCTGGTGTAGCAGATCTAAAGAAACATCATTTCCGCCTCCAGCCCAAACTCTACCCCCAACCTGGACTGGTTCCCTGTGAAACCTGAAAGGACTGGAAAGATAACTGTCTTTGAGATGCACTACTCAGATTTTAACAGGCCTTTTTTCTGATCTCTTTATCCCCTGGGTTTGGGTGAAAGTGGGAGTGTCTGGGGGGGGCTGTCAGGAGCTGGGGTTCTTCCTGCATTTGAGCAAGGTGCCCCCCCCCCCAGAAATAGAAACAAGGGACCAAGCCATCAGCCATCTTTGTTTTTGTTTTTGTTTTTTTTGAAACAGAGTCTTGCTTTGTTGCCCAGGCTAGAGTGAGTGCCGTGGCGTCAGCCTAGCTCACAGCAACCTCAATCTCCTGGGCTCAAGCGATCCTCCTGCCTCAGCCTCCCAAGGAGCTGGGACTACAGGCATGCGCCACTATGCCCGGCAAATTTTTCCTATATGTATTAGTTGGCCAATTAGTTTCTTTCTATTTATAGTAGAGACAGGGGTCTCGCTCTTGCTCAGGCTGGTTTCAAACTCCTGACCTTGAGCAATCCGCCCACCTCAGCCTCCCAGAGTGCTAGGATTACAGATGTGAGCCACCTTGCCCGGCCGGACCAAGCCATCTATCCCCTTTCTGAGGCAGCCGGACTAACTCTACCTCTTCCTCCCTCTTCACAGTGAAGTGTATCCGGAGCACCTCGGAGTATTTTGCCGAAAGGCTCTTCAAGTCCATGAAGGTGCGTGGCGGGGTCAGTGTGAATGAGCGTGGGGGAGGGGTCTCTGCCTTCCCACACAGGATTATTGGGAATCTTTGGCGAGTCCTTGGGGATCGACTGGCCACACAGAGCCCTTCAGGGATGGGAATGGCCACCAGACGGACCCTGGGGATGGTGCCCTGTCCCAGGTGAGCTCCCGAGCCTGGGCTGCTGCCTGGTCACATGTCCTCTCCCCTGCATACCTGCCATCACCTCCTGATCCATCAGAGGGTGCAGGGGCAGCCTGCACCCAATCTAGCAGCCAAATGGGATGGCAGCCCACAGATATAAAAAAATAGTAATTAACCAGCATGTTTATATACAGCATACATAGATAAGACCACTGTGGAAAACACATTGTCTGCTAGGACTCCCAGTGTTCATCTTATGACCCAACAGTTCCACTCTGTGTGTGTTCCTGAGGCCAGCGTCTCCCAGGTTTTCACACATATGACACACAGAGAAGCTGATGACAGTCCATGGCACACTGGAGTAAATGAATGCAGTCATTTGCAGCCAGAGGCCCGAGGCCCAAGAGATTGGTCCTTCCTGGCCCTCTGGCCAACCCCAAAAGGCAATGATGGCCATTCTCTGTCCACCAGTGTGCCATCGTGAGGTTGGGCAGCCCAGCCCTGGAGAGACGTTTGCCTGTATGCCCGCGTCTTAAGAATGCTCATGACGGGATTGCCCGTGTTAGGAAAAAAGGAAAACAGCGCAATGGCACATCAAGAGTGGAAAAATAAAAGCACGGTGGTATATTTGCAAAGTTCCAAAATGATTTAGCTGCAAATCTAAATATATTGCTTAGAGTTACAAGGTTGTGGATAAATTATAAGGGAAATCAAGGGTGGGAGGGAGAAGTAGGGGTTTACAAAAGCAAGGGGCACACACAGGGAGTGTCAAAGGGACTGGCAAGGTCTGCTTATTTTGTTCTTAATTTTAACTTTTTATTATGAAAATAGTGTTTCCAACTCAGCTGGGAGCTATTAGCACTCTAACCTCCTCTCAAGTCCCTGTTCCTCAAACCCACTTGTCTTCCAGGGCCTGGGGACTCGGGACAACACGCTGATCCGCATCATGGTCACCCGCAGTGAGCTGGACATGCTTGACATCCGGGAGATCTTCCGGACCAAGTACGAGAAGTCCCTCTACAGCATGATCAAGGTCAGCAGAGCTCGTCAGGACAGAGAGCTTTCTACCAAGACACAGGGCGGGGGACCACGCCCAGGAGGACAGGAACTGCCCTGGAAAGCTGGGAGTCTCTTGGAAATTCCAGGAGCCCCCATCTTTAGCACACTCAAGGAATTTGAGGAAATTCAAAGAGGAAGGCAGGGGCTGGGTCCTGAAGGGCACACGAGCTGAACTAAGAATGGGGACTCTGTCCCAAGGGTGCTGAGAGTTCAGTGTCCTGGAAGAACACAAACGAGGGATTGTGCACGGCCCTGGGCCCGGTGACTGGTGATGGCTCTGGGGCCGTGAGGCTTTGTCAAGAGAACAGATATAAAGTTGGGGTTTTCCTCTGTTTTTGAATGAGTGGAATAGAGCTATGTGGCGGTAACAGGGAAAGATATCCAAGTGTGTTCCCCAAAGTATGTTTCCAAAGAGGAATATCTGTAGGCATCATGTGCAAAATGTCCCATGGGAAAGTACGTTCGGAAAAAACTAGAAGAAGCAAAACTCATTTCTTTATCTCTGAACTCTTCAAAGCCTTTAATATTTCAAAGTCCTGTTATGAAGCCCTAAGAGGGATACAGAATGTGCCATTTGTATCAAAGTGTGCTTCTATCGAGCGTGTATTTGGGTTTGGGTGTTTCCCAGTGCATTTGTTCGTGGAGCCAAGTTTTCATGGAGTGTTTCACGTGGCAGGGCTGGGCTGGGGGCTTCTGAGACAGTGGTGTGCTGGGGGCCGTCTTGCCCTGGCTCGGGAAAGCCACGAGCATCTCCTCTCAGCTCCACGTTCAGTTCAATGAAGCCCTGTTGGTAACTTGGAATTATCTGTCATTGGAAGTATTTACGCCATGGAAATGGGCAAATGCTATAAATCAGGGCTGGCTGGCTTGCTTGCTTGCTTTCTTATTTTCTTTCTTCCCTTCCTTCCCTTCCTTTCCTTTTCTTCTCTTCTCTTTTCTTTTCTTTTCCCTCCCTCCCTCCTTTCCTCTCTTTCTTCCTTCCTGCCCTCCCTTTTCCAGAGAGCCAGTTGTTAAGCGTCTGCGAGCACACCACTGTTGGGTAGGCTCAGCCACCTCCACTCAGGAGGAGGTTGGGGCTACTGTGGGCAAGTGTTCGTTCAGCCTCCCCCCGTTTTGGTTCACACAGGCCCTTCCCTCCTTGTCTGAGAGGAGCCCAGGGCCAGGTGAGAGGTAACCTTCTTTTCTTTCACCCCAGCACGACACGTCTGGCGAGTACAAGAAGGCTCTGCTGAAGCTGTGTGGGGGCGATGACGAGTAAGTGCTGGAGGGCGGCAGGCGGCCTCTCCTGGCTCTCATCCGATGGATGGGTTGGGTGGATTGGGTGAGCTGGGGGTACCTCTGAGCCAGGAGCACCACACAGGTGAAAAGTGGCCTTTGCCAGTGTCTGTTGTGCTTGTGGGTCTGTGTGTGTGTGTGTGTGTGTGTGAACATGAGTGTGGTCTCCTGGCATGGAGATATCTGCCCTTGTGAACATGAAAAGTCAGTCTGGGGTCGTGGATTCAGAATAGGAAGGTCCAGGCCCTGCTATTTCCTAGCCATTTCTCAGTTTCATCATCTGTTAAATGGGAAGAGCACAAGTCCCTGCTGCCTACTCATTTGTGCAGTGCGTCTGTGTCTCGTGCCTTCCTGTGCAGGCCCGTGGGAGGCACCTGAAGGAGCCTTAGAAGTGCACACAGGCCAGTTTGCTGGGCAGGCCTGGGATGGGGCAGAAGTCTAGGGGCCAGGTAATGAGTGTATGCAAAAGCACATCTGGTTGCACCAGCTGAGATGGGGTGGGGGGAGGGGTGCTTTGGAGATATGAGCTCGAGGCCCAAGGAGGAGGATGAAGAGGCAGAGCCAGGTGAAGAGAGGGTCTGAGGGACGGTGTTTTGGGTAGAGGAAGTCGCCTGTAGAAACTCCTAGAAGTGAGAAGGAGCAGCCTGGCTCGGTTGCATGACTGTGGTCACACCTCTGTGCAGTATTGGGGAGAGAAATGAGGCAGAGAGCTGGGCAGGGCCTGGGGCCTCGTCCAGGAATGTTAAGTTGGGTGGTGACTTGACTAGGTTTGTGTCCTAGAAAGGGAATCACAGGTGCTCCAATTTCCCTCCTCTGGGGCTTCTAAGGATCCAGCTAGGGAAGGGAGGTGAGACCCTCCTGCTAGCCTTTGCTGAGTGCCATGGGGCTGAGGCAGTTCGGCAGATGTTTCCTGAGCACCTGAACATCCAGGCCCTTTGCAGGAGGAGATGCAGGGCTGATGTGGCCACGGCCTGCTCACTGGCCTGCTTGACAGGGGAGACTGGGACAGAAGTCTCTCTAACTCTAAGGAAGAAAGGGGAGGTCGAGGGATTGGAGAAATCCTGTCCCACTTGGGCCCTGGGCCAGGAAGGCTGCTGGGAAGAGCCAGCGTGGCAGGGGGTCTCGGGAGGGGGAAAGTTCTCAGAAATGGAGGGAGGACTCTGGTGCATGGCTGAGGTATTGAAACCTGTGTGTGTGTGTGTGTTGGTTGGGGGGTGTGAATGTGTGTGTGTGTGGTGGGGTGTCTGTGTGTTGGGGTAGTTGTGTGTGTTGGGGTGTGTTGCACATGTGGCACGTTGCCCCAGGTGACATTCCCTCCTGCCCTGTCCCCACCCCCTCCATTCCAGTGCTGCTGGCCAGTTCTTCCCGGAGGCAGCGCAGGTGGCCTATCAGATGTGGGAACTTAGTGCAGTGGCCCGCACAGAGGTCAGACCCTCCCCTCTGCTTGGCCTCTCGACCACAAGCTTGTACTCTTCTGCTCGCACCTTCCCGCTGCTCTGGTTGGCACCCAGCTGCCCCCTGGCGGCCAACCCGAGACACAGCTTCTCACATCTGAAGCTTCCTTTTCTCCCCTGGAGTGACAACTCGGTGGGCGGCACTCTGGGGGCACCTGGATCCCATGTTAACTGCTAGCATGCCGGGAGCGTTCTGTCCGCTGACTACTAACAGGGCCTGCAGAAATGGAGACCTGGCTGGTTCTAGGCTGGTTTCGGGGAGGGGCCTGTCTCACGCCGGGTCCAACAGTGGGGCTTCAGAGGAATGAAAGCTGAGAACAGATGGGCACCCCTGGGTGCCCTGGAGGATTCAAGGTTGTCCTCCTGAGCATCCTCAGAACCGGGGTCCACAGAGGACAGGATGAAAGGTTGCACAGAAGTACCTGGGGCAGAGCATTGCGATCTTGGATTCTCACTGTTACTTTCTGTGCTACCTCTGGCAGGCCCCCACCTCTCTCTGGGCCTCTGTGTCTCCACCTTTAAAATGAGGGGGCTAGACATGGCAATCCCTGGGACCTCTAAGAGCTCTTGAGCTGTGATGTTCTAGGACAGCGTTTCCCAAATTCTAAGGCAAGAACTATCATTTCAGATGAGCTTACGTGATCTGAGAAATGAGCTTAGATTGGCAGGGTGGGGTGGGCTTCCGTGGCAGTAAATAACACTGAGCCTCCCATGGTGAACGAGGAAGCTCCTTCTCAATTCCGTCGACCTTTCCGATTGCCTCAAAGAGGAAGTCCTGGTTTGGTGTCACATCTCTGCAACATTCGCCGATTTTCCTTTTTCACAGAGAGAGCTGAGAGAGCTAGCTTTCCGTTCAGAGCTTTTGGCAAGCGATGGCATCAGGTTTAACTTGATTATTTGTTTTGTTTTTATTACATTTGTTTTCTTGGTTTATTGTCCTTTTATGACACATGAGCCTGACTTTCTAATTTACGGTAGTAATATAAAACTATTTCCATTCATCAATTCACTGAACAAATATTTTCTGAGTGCCTATTTGGTGTGAGGCACCGTTATAGACACTTGGAATATCACAGGACAAAGCAGACAAAATTCTGTGCCCTTTAGGAGTCTTTAAATGTACTTCAAAATGGATACATTTAAATAAAACAGAAAAGAAGTTAAATTGGGTAACCATATTAAGAAATAGCACAAGGCGTGTGTGAATTTGGAACACACTGTGAAAGTCACTGAGGAGTGACTGAAGTTTGGGAAACTCTGTTCTGGCGTTTCAGAGCATTTCTGCTGCCTTTTCAGGGGCGGTGGCTCTTTAAGAGGCAGAGGGGCCCTCGGGGACAGGTGGGGATCTGAAAGGTGGGGAGGCTGATGGAATAGAAAGCCCCAGGGAGCTAAGACAGCCCAATCCCAGCAGGCAGGAGCCTGGCCACTGTCCCTGCCCAGCACTTGCCCTGCTGCTGGGCCGGATGTCTCTCTCTCTCTCTCTCCTCCCCCCATCCCATCTGGTGCAGGATCTGTCTGCTGTGGCTTCACCTCCGCCTTGCCCCCCCAAGCTGCTTGGTTTGGGCTCGTGGGGAAAGCTTCCCACCCTGTGCATATTCTGTCTCGGCCTGGCCCCCGGGGGCCTTCGGGCACCTGCTGAGTTTCTTTCTGCTTCTTGCAGCTGAAGGGAACTGTGCGCCCAGCCAATGACTTCAACCCTGACGCAGATTCCAAAGCGCTGCGCAAAGCCATGAAGGGCATCGGTAAGGGGGACTGAAAGGAGTAGGGCTGCTCTCTGGCAGTGGGTGTGCTGTGTTTGGCAGGGGGCTGGGCGGTCAGGGGCCTCCAACTGGCGCCCACAGGATGAAGAGGGCTCAATCCTGGATGGGATTCACTCTTCACCCTGCACCCATCTGGGCCTGTGCTCAGAAAGTCCAGCTGGGATCAGGGTGTCCAGGGTGTGGCCTCCATTGCCTTTCTCCCACCATCTGTCTGGCAGCCACTCCCAGGGGACAGAAGGTTAAGTCCATCGGCTCCTGGGCTTCCGTCCCATTTGTCTCATAGGAATAATAACACGGACGGAGCCTACCTAGGACTGTAGGATGGTAGATGTAAAAAGGCCTTGAAAGATAGAGTCCCGTGCCAGGTCTGAGGCTGATGACAGCAATCTGAGAGGCAATAAGTGGTATCTTAATGCCTTCCAGAGCCAGCCTGTTGTTGGAGGGACTTGGGGTCCAGCAAACAGGACTTAGATCATCAGGGTTGGAAGGATCTCTTAGTGACTACTCCAGCCTCTTCATGTCACAGATGTGAAAACTGAGTCCCAGGAAGGGAAAGGGACTTGTCCAAGGTGGACAGCTAGTGCCAGAGCCAGGACTAGAACTCAGGGGTCCTGACTGCCAACCCAGTACTCCAATCACCAGGTGTCCTTTCTTCTTAACCTGTGGCATGACAGAAGGAAAGGCAGAGAGCAAGCTCAGGGAACTTAGTGGCTCGAGTCAGATGCAAGGTACCTCTACCCCGACAATGGATGATGGAGACCATCAGTGGAGGAGGGGCGGGGATGGGAAGCTGAGCCACGGGCCTTCTTCTGAGCATGTGGCTTTGGTGATTCAGGAACTGATGAGGACACCATCATTGATATCATCACACACCGCAGCAACGCCCAGCGGCAGCAGATCCGGCAGAACTTCAAGTCTCACTTTGGCCGGGTAAGGGCCTCCTCCTGGGGCCCGGGCCCCCGTCCACGCACCTCCCCTGATGGAGCTCAGCCAGGTCTCCATGACACCCACGTGGTCATGTGATCTGAGTGTCTCCAGCGTTGGGTTTGGGCAGACGTATCTCTCCATTCCTCCCGTTCCTTGTGATGGGCAACACTTGTGTGCGATGGCTCGGTGGCCTCAGAGGCTCTCTGTGGGGCCAAAATCACGAGTTGTTTCCATGCAGTGCTTTGTCATCTTGCAGTTCCTCTGCACAGAGAGCACTGGCTTCAAGACCCGAGGCTCAGTGTTAGTGACGATTGCACCTTGGTGGCATCTGGCTTCGGCTGATGAGTTTCCCCCAGATGGAAACGGCATACTCGCTGTTGCCCCCTTCCCTTTCCTGCCTCCAAGGAGAGCAGGTCTTCCTCCTGGTGGGCTTTTCCCCACCCTCTTTGGCTTCATGTAAATAACAAGCCCAACATCAGCAAAGACAGACACAGGCTTCCCTCCTTGCCCCACGGGGCCCATTTCCCCCTCCCATATGTCCTCCCTGGCCTGGGTCACGTGTGGGCAAGTGCTGATGTTGGTGTGACCTTGACTTTGCCCTTGGCAGGACTTAATGGCCGACCTGAAGTCTGAGCTCTCTGGAGACCTGGCGAGGCTGATTCTGGGGCTCATGATGCCACCGGCCCACTACGACGCCAAGCAGTTGAAGAAGGCCATGGAGGTATGTCGTGGCACCAGAGGGATGGGTCCAGTCTGTGCGGGTGCTGGTAGGGCCACAAGTGCCACTTGTAAGCCCAGGTGGTTGGCTGTGACTCCTTGGTGGAGTCCCTCCCTTCCCTACTTCCAGCTGGCAGAAACACGAAAGGGGAGAAGTACAGGACACGGCTGAATCCCGACACTCACATGATGCTCCCTGGACTCTTGGCTCTGCTGCCCTCCATGGTGGCTTCACTCTCAGGCAGCCTTTCTCCCCATGGTGACAGGGTGGCTTATGTACATCCTACCAGCTAGGAGCTCCAGCAGAAAGACAGTTCGCCCTTGCCAGGAGTTCCAGCAAGAGTCTTGGCATTTACCCTGCTCAATTCAATTTGAGTCACATACCCAGTAACCAGAGGGGTCGGGGAGGGGGGTGCTCGCAGAGCAGCTGGAAGAAGCAGGGTAGATCTGGAAGGAACATGACAGCAGTGTGTGTTCCAGTCCAGCCCTGCCCCTTACTCACTTAGCCTTCCCAAGCCTCTGTGCCTTCATCTGTGAAATGGAAACAATCCCTGCCCTTCAAACTGGGGCAGGTCAAACAGGTCTCAGGTAGGAAGGGCACTGTTAACTCTGAAGACCTGCCTCCATTTAGCAAGAAAGAGCAGAAACGTCCCCAGATGTTGCTAGAGCAGCTTGCTCCCCAAGGCACCCGTGGCACTATGGGCTCCTGTTTATGAAGAACATATGGGACCAACCCGGGGCTGTGCACAGCAGCTCGATTAGTTGTCTTGTCAAACCAAAAAGGCAAGGCTCCTATGTTGTCCCCATTTTACAGAAGGGGAAACTGAGGCTAGGGGGTTAAGTTACTTGGTCTTGGTCACAGCCCTATGAAGTAGCAAATCTGGGGTTCCAACCAAGTCTTTCTGACCCTAGAGCTTGTCTTGACCACCACAGGAAACCACTAGGGCTCTTGGCCCCTTGAAGATTAAGAGAACAGCAAAGGAGAACTAGAGGACTTTAAAAAAATATTGCCTCAGCAAAGCAAATTGAGATTATTTTTTAAAAATTCTAAGTGAAAAAGCAAATGATCTAAAGACACAGAGTAGGCCGGGCACGGTGGCTCACGCCTGTAATCCTAGCACTCTGGGAGGCCGAGGCAGGTGGATTGCTCAAGGTCAGGAGTTTGAAACCAGCCTGAGCAAGAGCGAGACCCTGTCTCTACTATAAATAGAAAGAAATTAATTGGCCAACTAATATATATATTAAAAAAAAAATTAGCTGGGCATGGTGGCACATGCCTGTAGTCCCAGCTACTCGGGAGGCTGAGGCAGGAGGATTGCTTGAGCCCAGGAGTTTGAGGTTGCTGTGAGCTAGGCTGACGCCACGGCACTCACTCTAGCCTGGGCAACAAAGCAAGACTCTGTCTCAAAAAAAAAAAAAATAAAAGTAAAGACACAGAGTTCATGTCCCTTCTTTATGGAAATAGAAGGGACCAGTGAGCTAACCTGACCCAGCCCTTTCCATTCTTGCAGTTTACAAATGGGAAAGCAAGAGGCTCAGAGTAGTGAGCTGGGGGGAGGAGGGTGCTGGATCCTGGGTCTCAGGACCCTCCTGAGTTCCTTACCACACACCTGTTTCTAAGACAGAGACCACTGAGGCTCTCCATCAGGATCGACCTGGTCAGAGAATCCAGGGACCACTTGAGCTCTAGGCGGTAACCCCAGTGAGGACAGAGAACATGACTTGCCATTTCTTTGGTAGCCATAAGCCCAGTACCTTGCACAGTGACCAGCACGTGACAGGCGTCTGACAGATGTTGGAATGAGTGAATCAGTCGTCGATTAGTCTTGTCTGTCTGCTGCCCGCTTCCCTCCGTGTAGGGACCTTTGTGCAACAGGTTCCCCAGCCTGTCCCAGTCCAGGGCCCTAATGTCACAGTCACATGTCATTTCTCAAATCCAAATATAAACAAATGTGGAGTGTTTTTATCTTAAAGCACAAAAGTTTTTTTTCTTCTGATAAAACAATATGGGAAAACTTGAGAAAATGTAGATAGAGCAAAAACAGAAGAAAACAGCACTCATCTGCGGTCCCTTACCCACCCGGAGACCACAATCCCCGTTAACACCGTGATGCACATGCGTGTCTCCTGTTCTTTTTACGTACTTACATGTAAATATTCATATTTACATAGGTATGTGCATATGTGTTTTTATACATATATACCCATATATCTTTTCTATTTCTCTCCCTCTCTCTCTCTCTCTCTCTTTTTTTTTTTTTGTTGCCCAAAGCAGTTCTCATGGGAGGTTCTGGAAATCTTGAGAGACCAGCATGGTTGGCCCTGGTGTGGGGGCCATGTCTGGAGGCGAAGGGAAAGTCCAGGAAGGCTTGGCCTGGGGCTCCAGCCTCCTGGGTGGTTTGTCAGAGCAGGTGCCTCCATGGCCTGGGCCCCGAGAGCCTCTGCACAGGGGTCAGAACTGTGGCTGAGACTGTCTTTGTCTTGACATTCTAGGGAGCCGGCACAGATGAAAAGGCTCTTATCGAAATCCTGTCCACTCGGACCAATGCCGAAATCCGGGCCATCAACGAGGCCTATAAGGAGGGTGAGTGTGGGAGGCCCGGGCCCCGGAGCTCCCGCCCGCAGCCGCGGCTCTGGCCTGTCTCCTGTCTCTCAGTCCACCAGGCTTCGCTAAGTCCCTTGAGTGTGCCCAGCTCTGTGTCTGGGGAGAGACAGGCGTCCCAAAAGGACAAAGGCCTGGAGGTAGACGAGAGCGTGGCTGGAAGCGGGAAGAGAGAACACCCCAGCCCGCTGGGGAGAGGGCGGCGACTTTGGGGTGTGTGGCCTGTGTAGTCGTACGGGGCCCCACACTTGGTCGAGAGCTACGCTGTCCCTGTCTTGGAATTCTTAATTTTTAAACAAGTGGATTCATATTTTCATTCTGAAGGAGCTTAAGTACCAGTCAAAAGTATTTCAGCTTTTTCTCTTAAAAGTAGCTTTAAACTGGTAGGATTTTTGAGCAGGGCACTGACCTGGTCAGAGCTGTGCGTTGGTCTAGCAACTGCCGTGCAGACAGAGGAAAGGTAGGAGAGAGAATGAAGACAGGAGGTGACTTAGGAGACTGTTAAATGACAGCATCGTGATGCAGCGGGACCTCAACTGGAACAGAGCGGAGGGGAGGGACGGAGAGGAGGTGATGGGGTGATGGGAGTGCCAGTTGTCACAGTCAGCAGGATGGTGGCTGGATGTCCCCAAGAACCAACTACAAACTCCTTCTTCCCCACCTCCCTCTGCCAGCGGTGCCCTGGCTCTAATCTGGGCTTCTGGGAAGCCCCTCCCACCCCCCAAATCACTCTTGGCTGGCAGCGGCCCACAGCCCCTCTCTCTGTCTCAGACTATCACAAGTCCCTGGAGGACGCTCTGAGCTCAGACACATCGGGCCACTTCAGGAGAATCCTCATTTCTCTGGCCACGGTGAGTGAATTCATGGGTCCCAGGCCGGCTTGCCCTTCCGGAGGCCTGGGAGGGGGAAGGGTTCCTGCGTGGAAGGGTCAGGCGAGTTAGAAACCCCCTCCCACGGAAGAGAGTGTCTCCCCACCTGCCTCCTTCAAGTCCCATTGCCTACCTGTGTTGTCCATTTGTCGAAGCTGGCTTGGTGCCGCCTTCTCCAGGCAGCCCTGGCTTTTTGGGCCCCCAGCTCACAGGACGAAGCCACATGGGTGACCCTCTCGTGGGAGCCCCCGTCGCCATCTCTCAAATTCCTGTGACCCAAATGTCAGCCCCCGATTCACAGTTACTGAGAGATCAGTGTGTGCCAGGCATTGGGCTAAACGCCCTACAGATGCTCTCATCTAATGATCACGACAGCCTGCCCTGATGAGACAAGATTATTGTCCTGGGCCACAGATGAAGAAAGGGTTCAAAAGGGTGAGGTGACTGAGTAGGATGTGTAGTAGCTAAGGGACAGAGGGGGTAGACATTTGGGGACTGACCTTTCTCGCTGCTCCTGCTGTAGGGGAACCGTGAGGAGGGAGGAGAGGACCGGGACCGGGCCCGGGAAGATGCCCAGGTAAGACCCCCTCCCCCAGCCCACCCACTGGCCTCTGCTGGGCTTCCCTGAGAAGTGGCTCCAGCTGACGTCTGTCCATGCCAGGCCCTGGCTGTCTGGGAGTGGGGAGACTCCTGGCCGGGCATGGCTGGTTTGACTGGCTGACACTTGAGTGACCTTCACCCTCGGGAGTAAGACTTCGAGGGTTTTCATAATGAGATTTGTGATGCTGGTCTTACTGGCATTTCCTCTGTGAATAGTAGGACGCTCAGAGCTGGAAGGGACTTACAGATTTCCCAGGTCAAATCCTTCACGTTACAGTGGGAAAATGGAGGCCCAGAGAGGGTGAATGACTTCTGAAAGTCACACAGCGAATCAGTGGCCCAGGTGTAATTGACCCAGAGGGAGCAGGTCTAGGAGCTTGCTGAGCAGGGGGCCTGAGTGCTAAAGGTCTCAGTTTATTATCTGTAAAATGGGACCAAGGTCAAAGGGAGTGTCCTGGGAGAAGACTAGAAAGGAAGTTTCTTTCTTTTGTTTTTTGAGACAGAGTCTCGCTTTGTTGCCCAGGCTAGAGTGAGTGCCGTGGCATCAGCCTAGCTCACAGCAACCTCAAACTCCTGGGCTCAAGCAATCCTGCTGCCTCAGCTTCCCGAGTAGCTGGGACTACAGGCACGCACCACCATGCCCAGCTAAGTTTTTCTATGTATTTTTAGTTGGCCAATTAATTTCTTTCTATTTTTAGTGGAGATGGGGTCTCGCTCTTGCTCAGGCTGGCTTTGAACTCCTGAGCTTGAGGGATCCTCCCACTTCGGCCTCCCAGAGTGCTAGGATTAAAGGCGTGAGCCACCTCGCCTGGCCTAGAAAGGAAGTTTCTTGAGAGCTGGGATCTTGTTTTGTTCGCTCATGTATCCAGTGTGGCATATGATCAGTACTTAGTAAATATTTGTTGAATAGATAAGAGGGGAAGGGGATTCTCTAGGGTCTCTTGGCTGCTCTGCTTCTGCTCTGCTCCTTAGGCTAATGATCTGAGGTCTAGGCATGACTTCTCATGGAGGCTGGACAACCCCAAATTCATTTCCTCTGCGGGTTCCTGTGGCTAGGCCGTCCCTACTGAGGACATCTGCACTGTCCCTGCTGACCTATGGTTGACCCCAGTGCCCACTGGCCTGGCCCAGGTCTAGATCTTCATCTCTTCTCCCCTCCCCCACCAATGCTCGCTGTCCCAGGGCTAGGCGTAGACAGCACTGCAGGGAATCCAGCCCCCTTATTGTACAGCTGGAGGGTTGAGAAGAGCACTGATGGGGTGGCAGTCAGGGCACCAGCTCTTCTGTTCCCAGCTCCCACCAGCGGAGATGTGCTATGTTACAACGGCAGCTGAGCTAGAGCAATCCTTAGCTGTAACCTAAAATTACAGAATCATACCCGCACTTATTAGAACAGATGCTACATACTGAGCACGATGCCAAGACTGTTCTGTGCTTTGTTATGTTCCCTTCTTTACTGGAGGAAAATGAAGCTCCTAATTTATCCCAGGGCACAGTTTCCAGGTGGCAGTGGTTTGATCGGAACTCAGGCTTGCCTAACTCCAAGATCTGTACTAAATACAGCGATAAATTTCCAGGACCCACGCCAGTTCCGTTCCCCTGCAGCTTCCAAATCAAGCAGCCGTTGTCCAGTCACCCGACCCTTGCTCAGAAGCTTCACGGTTAATTCGAATGCCTGGTATTATACCAGCAACATCATGGGCTCGTTCGTGGGGGCCAGCCTGGGAACCCAGCCAGACATTAAGGTGGCTTGCCGAGCCACATCTCTTTTGCTCATTCAACACACGTTTATTAAGAATGACTCTAAGCAGCTTCATTGTGCTGCTGAGGGTTTTTGATCTTAGATCTGACCCCAAATCCATCCTCTACTCCAAAATCCATTTTCGCGGCGCACTTCTGCCTGGTGCCTGGTCCACCTGTGGGGCTGCGCTTCTAGTTGCCACCGGCAGGGGGCAGTGGTGGCCCTCACAGGCAGCTGCTCTGCAGGAGAGAAGGGGAGAGAGAGAACCAGGACAGAGCCAACTAAGGGACCCTGGACCCAGAGCCCTGCCCAACTCGGCTGCTTCTCCAGATTTAGGACACTGGACCCTGATCTTAGTGTGGACTCATTTTCTCATAACTAGCAATATATTGTGTTATAGAAACTTTAGAAAATAGAGACAAAAAAAAAAAAACTAAACAAAACCATAACCTAATAGTAATAGCCATTGTTAATATTTTGGCATATATTATTCTAGTTGTTTTTCTATGTGTATATATATATATTAATAGATTCCTGATTTGATAGCAGTTAAACATTAATATTCTGTGAATATTATTTCATATTTTTTAAAAAAAATCAACACCATCATTTAACTTAGTTTAATCAGCCCTCTTCCTAGTAGTGTACTCTTTTATCACATTTGTGATTTTCTCTTTAGAATAGATTTCTAGGCCCGGATAACGCGCATGAGTGCTTGGCAGTTTCGTTTGGCTGTTTTACACTACCTCTCCCCCAGCCTCTCACTCTGGATGCCTAAACACCCTCAAGCTCTTAGAAGTCTGGGTCTGTCATTAACAGGCAAACACACGTCCACTTCCCACCTGTTCCCCCACAGTAATTGTTAGTAGCTTCCCCTTTCACTCTCTGTTCTAACTAGAGCGATAAATAATATAGATAACTAATTATTATAGGCCCACAGTGAAATGAAGCATTGTCATTTTTAGATAATCAATCCTCAGGTTTGTTTTTTTTTTAAATAACAGCTTTATTGAAATATAATTCATATTCCATACTATTGGTCTATTTAAAGTGTAAAATTTGGTGGTTTTTGTTATCTTCACAGACTTGTGCAACCATCACCACAATTTTAGAACATTTCATCACCCCAAAAAGAAACCCTGTGCACATTAGCAGTCACTCCTCATTTCCTCCCAATCTTTCAGCCCTAGGCAATCACTAGTGTGCTTTCTGTCTCTCTAGATTTGCCTATTCCGGACATCTCATGTAAATGGAATCACAATATGTGGCCTTTGGGGACTGGCTTCTTTTGTTTAGCATGATGTTTTTTTGTTTTTTGAGGCAGAGTCTCACTCTGTTGCCCAGGTTGGAGTGCTATGGTGTCAGCCTAGCTCGCAGCAACCTCAAACTCCTGGGTTCAAGCGATGCTCCTGCCTCAGCCTCCTGAGTAGCTGGGACTACAGGCATGCGCCACCAGGCCTGGCTAATTTTTTGTATATATTTTCAGTTGCCCAGCTAATTTCCTTCTATTTTTAGTAGAGATGGGGTCTCATTCTTCCTCAGGCTGGTCTCGAACTCTTGAGCTCAAACGATCCACCCTTCTCGGCCTCCCAGAGTGCTAGGATTATAGGCATGAGCCCCTGCACCCGGCCTAATATTAATCATTTTTAAGTGTACAGTTCAGTCGCCTTAAGTACATTCACGTCATTAGGCGACCATTACTACCATCCATTTCCAGAACTCATCATCTTGCAAAACCAAAACTCTGGACCCGTTAGTAACTCCCCATTTCACTATCCACCAGGCCCAGCGACCACAATTCTACTTTCTGTCCCTATGAAATCTGATGACTGTAGGTACTTCGTGTAAGTGGAATTGTATAGTATTTTTTCTCTTGTGACTGGCTTATTTCGCTTAGTATAATGTCCTCAGGTTTCAACTACATTGTTTTTAATACAGAAAAGTATTGAAAAAAAAAATAGATGCAGCCCATAATCCTAGCAGCCCTGATAACTCCTATTTGACATTTAAATTAAAAAAATGAAATAATATATTTGCATGTCTAGGAAACGTAAATATAAAATTTCAGGAAGAATAAAAGAAAATGCAAACACTTTCCCATAGTCTTTCTCCCCAATGGCAACCATTGGTAACGGCATCTTGACAATTTCTTATGTACTTCCCTGTAAGTAAAAGAAACACTCTTATAGAATGTGCTTTACTTTTTTATTTAATTTAAATGGAAACTCTCCCTGTCATCACTGTAGATAAATCTCATTCTTATTAAGAGCTCCGTGGATTGTTCCTATTGCTTGGATAAACCACAGCCTGTGTAACAAGTCATCTATTCACACTTCCAAGTGTTTCTCTATGACAAAGAATGATGCAGGGAACAGTCTTGCATTATGTCGTGGGAGACTTTTGCCAGTGTATCGGTAAGGCAGATTCCTAGCAACATAATTGCTCGATCAAACAGGCATATGTATTTTAACTTTTGGTAGACGTTGCCGATGTATATTATACAATGAAAAGGAGGCAGAAGTTTCCAGAGTGTAAGCTACTGTGACGCTTACAAAGAGAATAGTGTCAGTCTATCCAATAGAACAAAGGGGTCAGCAGAGCTTCAGAGGAAAAGGCAAAAGCAAAAGCAAAACTCAGTCTGGGTACACAAGGGCTGGCTGTATTTTGTTCCCAGGCACTCAGAGTCACAGCTATTTGCCTAACAAAATAAGTGTCCTAACCACAGAATTTTGTGCTCTGCGTATTGCAACAATTAAAAGTAACCCTCGTAAAATGACTTTCCCACCTCCACCTCCACCTCCACCTGGCTGTGTGTCCTCATGCCAGTCACCTCTCCTTGGGCCCCAGCTGGCCTGTTTTTCCTGTCTGTAACATGAGGTGCTAGATTACCTGTCTTGCAACCCCTTCCAGAAAGGGTGCAGGGAACTTAGCAATCCTCACATTTAACTTCTCAGTGGCTCTGGGGAGAAGCGATGGGGATCGTTTCTCAGTTTTCAGACAAGGAAACTGAGGCCTGGAGTCTGCTCTAGGTTATGGGGTACATAGGGTAGAGTCCCCATTTCTCTCTTCCTCTTATCCCTCAGGTCATCACGTCTTTAGTTATTGCTAGGCCTAGCCCCATTTTGAGCTCCAGCCCAGAAAGTCAGAGGAAGGAATTTTTCCCTCCTCCCTGTCCCCCATCATGTCCCGAGTTCCCTCGGGGTCTCCTGGGATCCCCACCACTCCCAGCCTGGCCCCCCGCACCCTGCACCCCAGGGCCCCAATGCCATCCTCCTAGCCTCCTCTGACTCTTGCCTTCCCTCTCTCCCTCCTCTCTCTCCTCCCTGCTCTCAGGTGGCTGCTGAGATCTTGGTGAGTGTCCTGTTCTTTGTTTGGATTTTAGCTACCTGAGTAAAGTCTGGCTGGGACCCGGGTCTGGGCCAAGTGGGGCAGAATCGGGCTGTGATTTGGGGGTTTGCTCTGCAGCTTCTCTCTCTCCCCTTCCGGGCCCCTTAGGGACCTTGCTGGGCCAAAGATGGGCCAGGCAAGTGTTTCCCAAACTTCATCTCTGGCAGGATTTGTGCTACATAACCACCAGCTACTAATAGTTACCTTTAAATCGACTCACTTTTAAACCTAAAATGAGTTATTTTAAAGGACATTTAGTATCAGTATAAATAGAACTGATAGCTGGCCAGAAGGTAATTGTGGAAATATACACATGCAGCGTGTTAACATATGCTTGCCTTTGACCTTGCTTGGGGAAACGCTGGCTAGGCCGTCTTTCCTGCACGTGAGCACACACGCATTCCCCAGGGGGCCTGTCAGAGAGGCTGAGGGACGGAAGGGGAATGTCAGGTCTCTTGCCCAGTGTCTTGGGAGCCCCTCCCTCCCAAGGGGCCCAGTCCCATGCCCCTGAGGCCAAGTCCCCACTGCTAAGCCCATCTGTGTCAGTCCACAGGGTCCCTGGGAACTTGAGAGGGGAGCGTGAGTTCATTGTGCTCAAGGGGGAGGGAGGAAGAGGGGCCAAACTCAGCTCCCTTGGATGGCTGGGTTAGCCCAGCCTCTAGCTGTCCTCAGCCCAGACAAAGATAGGCATGTGAGTAATAACCTAGGCTTTTCTTTTGTCTCCCCTCCCAAATCCTTGCCCCAACTTGGGCCCTGCAGGAAGTAGCAGACACGCCTAGCGGAGACAAAACTTCCTTGGAGACGCGTTTCATGACAATCCTGTGCACCCGTAGCTATCCGCACCTCCGGAGAGGTGAGGCCTGACCTCATCCCCTCCCGATTCAGCAGGAGTATCCCCGAACCTGATGAGAGGGGAGGAAGGAGCCAGTGGCCCACCTACCTCCTTGCCTTAGCAGTGGAGTGCCATGGCTAATGGAGACCCAGAGCCCTGGGTTCTAGTCCTGGCTCTGCTGCTGACCATGGCTCAGCCTTGGGCCAACTCCCCTCACCTCCTCAGGGATGCAGGTGGATGCCCAGGATTAGGGATAGCAAGTGACTTTCACCTTGAAGGCCAGCTCTGATGGGTTGGGAGTAGCTGCCTAGAATGCTGTGTTGAGAAGGACTCTGAGGTTCAGCAGCATGATCTGTGCGTGATGCCTGCCAGGACCGGCAGTGAGGAGTGGTTTGAACCACAAGCCACCACATGCACAGGGCACCCCAGTATGCAGTGGCCCTGCTGTTAGGAGATTGTGAAGTACCCTTTCCACTAAGACATCAACATTTTAACATGCCTTTGTCTGGCACTTTTCCGTACTTAAGGTGCTCTAGCGCAGGGGCTAAAACAATGCAGCTGGGTAGCACAGGGGCTAAAAGAATGCACCTGGGCGCGGGACAGCCTTGCTTTGAATCCCCCCTTTACCAGCCTTGTGACCTCAAGCCAGTTAGTGAATCTCTGTGTCTGAGCTCCCTTATCTAGGAATGGAGGTTTTAGTTCTACCTCACGTGATTGCTGTGAAGATGTGAAACGCATGACATGGGCAAAGCACCTCGCACAATGCCGTAGCGAGTGCTTCCCGGGTGTTAGCAGTATGTCATTACTTACAACAGTCTCTGTCCCAACTTGACACAGGAGGAAGAAGAGGCCCAGAAAGGGGAAGGGGTCACTCGAGGTCATTCAGTGAGCTAGAAACAGAGCCACGACCAGGACCCCTGGCCTTTTTACTATACCAGCCGAGGTTCCCAGAACTTGTCCAAGGCTCCGGGGTTGTTGGCCGGGCCTGCAGGCTCTGACTTGGCACCTAAAGCCCAAAGCAGCCTTGATGTCATGACTTCCCTCTCGCAGTGATCCTGCCTGGTGCATTCCGGCCTGGCTGCGGCCATGCCTGCCGCCCTTTCCGCTCTGCTGGGCGCGGCCCGTGTGCAGACCTGGTGGGGCAGGGGAGGGTGAGCGCCTCCAACCCCCCAGACTGGTGCTCACCCCCCTCCCCGGGGCTTCTCTTGGGGCCAGTCTTCCAGGAGTTCATCAAGATGACCAACTATGACGTGGAGCACACCATCAAGAAGGAGATGTCTGGGGACGTCAGGGATGCCTTTGTGGCCATTGGTAACTGGTGGGGACCCAGGGAAGGGGCTGGGGCATTAGGAACTTGGCCAGATTTTCTGGAAGAGTGTCGCTTTGGCAGCCCCCTCAGCTGCTGGTATTAGAAAGCAAATGCTACCACAGGCGGCCTCCAGGGTCCTGCCCGACGTGTGATTGTTTGGGAGTATGAGGACTGTTCAGGCTGCAGCACAGGGTGAGAGAACGATTCTCCCCGAGGAAGGGCCAGGAGGCTAGTGCAGGGCAGGGGAAGGCGCAGCGTCCTGCAGGACTAGGGTATATGCGTGCACACACATGCTCACACATGCGCAAAGCACATTGCACATGCACACGCTACACACATACCCTGCACACACAACACATCTACACATACACACTAGTCACACATGACACATGCACACCACTTAATGCACACATAACACATCTACACATACAAGACACACACTGTACATATACACAGCACACACACTCTTTCCTCCTCCCGCACTCTCTTTGATTACTCTTTTCTTACATAATTTGAGTTCTTGACTTTGGAAAAGTCTTGCCCTTTGGGATCTCAATCTCTGCTTGTCTAAGCATGGCTGAGTGGACACGAGCAAGGGCTGTTGTTTTCATTAGCATTGACTATTATTAGTATCTTAATTCATTTACTATAAAATGCATCGCATGGATGAACACATCCATACCAGGAGGACAAGGCACAAAGGCATTTCCACTATAATCAGAGAATGGGAGAGCAAGGGTGGTAAGGTAGGTGGTAAGGAGGGCAGGTGCTTTGAACTCCAGGCCAAGGAGCTTGGGGTTGGTTTGGAAGGTATGAGGGAGATGTGTGATGAGATCTTTCCCGTGGGGCTCCTGAGCCTGCTGCAAGGGAGTCCCTTGCACGACTGTCCCCCTGGGGTGAGCAACTGGGCCTTTGGCCTCTGGCCCCTTACTCTCTTAAAGACACTTTTATATCCAGCGTCATTCCAGCTCTGGAGCTGGTATCTGGTTCCTCCTCTTTAAGCTATCTGAGTCACCCCCATGTGGGCTCTGGAACCTTGAAATGAAGCTAAGGCCTTGAGAAAGGGCAGATTTGGCCCAAGCAGGCAGGCATTATCTGGGGTGGGGGTGGGGAGCGTGGGCTGCCAGTGTGGCCAGAGTGTGCAGGCCATGGGCGGGACTCAGCCCCAGGGATTAGCATGGTGCCTCAAATTATGCCAATGAAAAGCCATTCTTTGGGACGGTATTTCTGTAATTCAGTAGCTCTCAGACATTAGGCTGCACTAGAGTGGGGCGATCAACTGTCTTGATTTGGGCAGGGCTTTAGGCGCTAAAACTAGGACCATCACAGGCAAAATGGGACGAGTTGGTCACCCACCTCCAGTTTCAGTTTTAGTGCGTCTAGGCTAGGGCATGAGAATTTGCATTTCTTCCAAGTTCCCAAATGGTGCTGATATTGTTGGTTCAGAAAACACACTTTGAGAATCAGTGCTCGAAATGTTTCCAGAATCTGAGTCTGTAGGATGCAGCCTAAAACCTGAGTTTTAAACAAGCTTCTCGGATGATTCTGATGCACTTAAAAATGTGAGGCCCAGTGCCTTGGGTTCACGATGAGTTAATTCTCTTTGAATCCTATGCTAACCTTGGTTAGCTGTAAGCACCTTAGCAGGAAATGAGTTGCAACCAAGTGAGAGCCAGGCCTAGGGAGGAGCCAGACAAGGAGGCCCTTGGGGGTGAAGGGGACACCCCCAAGCATGACCCTGGGGTTGGCAATGATCTGCAGACCTAGGTTGTAGGAGAGGAATGGGGCACGGGGCATGGGGAGCCCAGTCCACAGGTTGGGTGTACATCCCCTGACCAAGCTCCCTGCATCTCTCTCCTCTCCCCACCAGTTCAAAGTGTCAAGAACAAGCCTCTCTTCTTTGCCGACAAACTTTATAAATCCATGAAGGTAAGAAAACTTGCTCATTCGCTCCTTTCCCTTCAGGCACTGACTTCCAGGCACACACGAAGACAGGTGTATGCCATTCCCCGATCAGGACGTCTGGCAGCTGTTTCCTCCCATGTGATACTTATCAGCATCTGCCCTTGTCTGGCTCTAGGACGGTAGTTCCCAATCGGGGGTGATTTGCTCTCCAGGGGACATTCGGCAATGTCCAGACACTTCTTTGCTTGTCACAACTTGGAGTATATTGCTACTGGCATCTAGTGGGAAGAAAGCAGGGAAGCGGTTGAAGATCCTACGACGCCCAGGACAGCTCTCTGCAGCAAAGAATTGCCTGAGCTGAGCTGTCAAGGTTGAGAAACCTGCTCTGGGAACACAGGGCTGAGTAAGACACAGTCTCTGTCCCCTGAGAGCTCACATTCTAGCAAGTGACACAGGGCCTCCTATGACAAATGAGTGTCCAAGGTCACAAGTGCTCAGCTCTGGGACTATAGCTCTGCCCTTCCTGAAGAGCCCAGGCCACACTGGTCATCCTCTTAGCCCAGCCACTGGGGTCTCACCTGCTGGCAGAGCCTGGCCAGGCTGGTGGCTGGGAAGGAGCCTGAGACCCTCTGAGCCTGCAGTCCCAAACACGACAGCCATTTCTTGAGCACTTACCCTGTGCTCATGAGCACCGAGCCCTGTGCCAAGCTCTGACCATAGTTGACCCTCGTGGCAATCCTGTGAGGTCACGATAGTATCCTCATTTCACAGAGGAGGAAACTGAGGCCTAGGGAGCTTGAGCTTGAAACTATGCCCAAGTTTATATGGCTCCTAGGTGGCAGGGCTGGGACTCGAACCTTACTCTGACTCCTGAGCTGGCATTCCTCGCTCCCCGGGGACAGAGGTGGGCCCTGGCGGCCCATGCATTCCGGTCCCCATGCCCTCTCCTTCAGCCCCGTATTAGTTTCCCAGGGCTGCTGTAACAAATCACCAACAATTGAGTGACGACAGAAATTTATTCTATCACTGTTCTGGAGGCCAGAAGTTCAAAATCAAGATGTTGGCAGGGCTAGTTCCTTCGGGAGGCCTTGAGGGAGAACCGTCCCATGCGGCTCTCCTAGCTTCTGCTGGTTGCCAGAGGCCCTTGTATTTCTTGGCTTGTGGACACAATGCTCCAATCTCTGCCTGTCTTCACGTGGCCTTCTCTCCGTATGGTAGTGTCCCTTTTCTTCTTGTAAAGCTACTAATGATTGGTTTGGGGCCCACCCTAATCCGTTGTGGTGTCGTCTTAACTTATTACATGTGCAAAGACCTTATTTCCAAATTAGGTCACGTTCCGAGTTTCCCATTGGACATGAATTTTGGAGGGGACACTGTTCAACCTATACAGGCCTTTTTTGCCTCTCAGTCTGGCCAGTCCTGGGCATAGGAGAGTTTTGGTCAGGACTATTTGTGGAAGACACAGGCAGAATAGCCCACCCTGGTCTTAGAAGGTAAAAGGGATGGACACCCACTATGCCTTGCCTGACCCAGCTCTGCCTCTCCTCCTACCCATGTCCCCTCTTGCCTGGCTCCACCAGGGTGCTGGCACGGACGAGAAGACCCTCACCAGGATCATGATCTCCCGGAGTGAGATCGACCTGCTCAACATCCGGCGGGAATTCGTTGAGAAATACGACATGTCTCTCCACCAAGCCATTGAGGTAAGGGAGGGGTTAGAGGTCAGTGGGAAGGGAGCGAGTGTCAGATCCCTAATATAAGATTATTTTTATTTCCATTGTCTTTTTCCCACGGGATTACCTCTTAGAACAGCCAGGATATTGCTAAATGAAAGGAGACCTGCCTCATTGTTTATACCAAAATAAATTCCAGAAGAATCAAAAGTATATAATTAAAGATTTCCAAATAAGAGCCCATTTTTTGCTTTTTTAAGACAACTTTTGGCCAGGCGCAGTGGCTCACGCCTGTAATCCTAGCACTCTGGGAGGCCGAGGCGGGCAGATCGCTCAAGGTCAGGAGTTAGAAACCAGCCTGACCAAGAACAAGACCCTCGTCTCTAAATAGAAAGAAATTAATTGGCCAACTAAAAATATATAGAGAAAAAATTAGCTGGGCATGGTGGCACATGCCTGTAGTCCCAACTACTCGGGAGGCTGAGGCAGGAGGATTGCTTGAGTCTAGGAGTTTGAGGTTGCTATGAGCTAGGCTGAGGCCATGGCAATCTAGCCCGGGCAACAGAGTGAGACTCTGTCTCAAAAAAAAAAACAGAAAAAAATAAAAACAACTTTAGATTGGGCAATGTGGCTCACGCCTGTAATCCTAGCACTTTGGGAGGCCCGAGGCAGATTGCTTGAGGCCAGGAGTTCGAGACCAGTGTGAGCACAAGCGAGACCCTGTCTCTACAAAAAATAGAAAAATCAGCCAGACACAGTGGCAAACACCTGTAGTCCCAGCTACTTGGGAGTCTGAGGATTACCTGAGCCCAGGAGTTTCAGGTTGCTGTGAGCTATGATCATGCCACTTGCACTCTAGCCTGGGTGACAGAGTAAGACCCTGTTTCAAGAAAAAGAAAAAAAACCACTTTATTGAAGTATAATTTACATACCATAAAATTCACCTGTTTTAAAGGTGCAAATCAATAATTTTTAGTAAATTCAGTGAGTTGTGCAACCATCACCACCATCCAGTTTCCAAACATTTCCATCATCCCACTAAGCTCTCTTATACCTCTCACCTATTTCTACCCCAACCACAGGCAGCCACCAAGCTTCTTTGTTGATTTGCCTTTTCTAGATAGTTTATATAAATGGAACCATGTAATGTGTGACCTTTTATGTCTGACTTCTTTGACATATGGAGCCCATTTTCTTTTTTTTTTGTCTTTGATATTGGCCAAGATCTTATGGTTTGATGCTATCTATACTCGGTTGACAAGACTGGGCCTCTCACAGGCATTCTCGTGTAGACTTGGTGGGAACGTAAATCATTAGCACATTTTACAGGGTAATTTGGCAGTTTCCGAATGTAAAATACGTATATTTTTAACTTGGTAATTGTAGGAATTTAACCTACAGACATAGCTACACATGTTCTCAAAGACGTCTAAGAGGATATTTATGCCGGCATTGTTGATAGTAGCAAAAGATTGGAAGCCTTCCCTACAGAACTGGTTAAATAAATTATGGCCCATCCATATGCTAGTATACATACAGCTGTAAGAAACCACGAGAAATCTCTATGTACCGATTTCCAAATCAGTACATAGAATCTTGTCGAAATCCAGCCCAGAACAAGATCCGTGTCCATTTGTGTATAAAAGGGTTGTTATATAAATACACACATTGGCATGTGCATAGACAATGGCTGGAAAACTGTACAAGAAAGTAGTAACAGGCTGGTCTGAAGGTAGTGAGTTATCTCACTTGACTGTTCACAGTCACGGGTCAAACGCCTTGTTCTACTATTTTGCCCCCTTCTCACTACTGCACTTGACTAGTCTTTAAGAAAAAAAAAAGAAAGAATTAACTGTGGCCTCCTCTTGATTATGGGGACCTAGGGCATCAAGGATGGGAGGAACACTTTTATTGTATAGTCTTTTCTTTGATTTTAATAGTTTATGATGATAATACATTGTTTTTCAAAAATCATATCAAAAAATACAACCAGGCCAGGCGCGGTGGCTCACGCCTGTAATCCTAGCTCTCTGGGAGGCCGAGGTGGGCGGATCATTTGAGCTCAGGAGTTCGAGACCAGCCTGAGCAAGAGCGAGACCCCATCTCTACTATAAAATAAAAAGAAATTAATTGGCCAACTAATATATATATATTAAAAAAAAAAAAATTAGCCGGGCATGGTGGCGCATGCCTGTAGTCCCAGTTGCTTGGGAGGCTGAGGCAGCAGGATTGCTTGAGCCCAGGAGTTTGAGGTTGCTGTGAGCTAGGCTGACGCCATGGCACTCACTCTAGCCTGGACAATAAAGTGAGACTCTGTCTCAANTGTGAGCTAGGCTGACGCCATGGCACTCACTCTAGCCTGGACAATAAAGTGAGACTCTGTCTCAAAAAAAAAAAAAAAAATACAACCAGGCCAGGCGCGGTGGCTCACGCCTGTAATCCTAGCACTCTGGGAGGCCGACACGGGCGGATCGCTCGAGGTCAGGAGTTCAAAACCAGCCTGAGCATGAGCGAGACCCTGTCTCTACTATAAATAGAAAGAAATTAATTGGCCAACTAATATATATAGAAAAAATTAGCCGGGCATGGTGGCACATGCCTGTAGTCCCAGCTACTCGGGAGGTTGAGGCAGTAGGATCACTTGAGCCCAGGAGTTTGAGGTTGCTGTGAGCTAGCTGACGCCACAGCACTCACTCTAGCCTGGGCAAAAGAGTGAGACTCTGTCTCAAAAAGAAAAAAAAAAAAAGAAATACAACCAAAAAACTCAAGAAATCCATATCTCCTAGAAACGATAGGCGCCCCTCTAAGAGGAGAGCCGTGCCCCTGCCCAACCGTGTGCCAGCCCCTCGTGATGTGTCGTGCACGTGATGACATTCACACACATTCCCAGGAATGGCCTGGCAGCCAGTGCATGACAGTGTTTGTTCAAACAAGGAATCACGTGACACCGTGTGCTAAGGGCCATGAGGGGACAGTATTAGCAGAGTGCAAGGGGACCAGGGGAGGCTGGAGTTGACCCTGCCTCCTAAGGCAAGATGGCGGGCCTGGTGCTTCTCAGAGCTGAGCACTGCTGCGGACAGGATTTGGGGCATGCTGGACGGGAGGGGCGGGGGTGGGAAGAGGACCGGGATGCTCCCAGCAGGCAGGCAGCAGGTGAAGCTGCAGAGCTCTGCAGGTGACAGACCGCCACGGGCCGGGAGCCAGTCTGGGAGCTTGCGTATCTTCCTGAGGGTAACAGGAACATGGTCACATGTATGTGTCAGGGAGACCCCTGGTCTTGGTGCAGCAGCTGCACTGCCAGGGGAGATGTCCAGGCTGAAGGGCAACAGTGGGGGGGGCATTGAGGCTAGACGGACTATTGTCACTCACTCTGCTCTCCCTCTGCCCCTGCCAGGGCGACACCTCTGGAGACTTCCTGAAGGCCCTGCTGGCTGTCTGTGGCGGCGAGGACTAAGGCCACCAGCTTGGGCGGGCACCTCTGCCGAGAAACAGTCAGCAGCTCCAGCCGCCATGGCCAAGCGCCGATCGTTCCAGCTCCAGAGACTGAGGAAGGGGCGGGGTGGGGGGAGGGTTGGGGTTGGGCTCTTGTCTTCAACTGGGGCTTAGGAAAGGCTCCCACCCCCACGGGCCAGGGAGGGCCCAGCACGGTCACTCCTGCTCACGGCCGAGCGGCTGAAGAGCCGTAGCCATAGATGCCGTCCACCTTCACTCCCCTCTGACACCTCTGCCTTTCCCAGCTGCCTTCCCTTGCCGCAGCCTGTGCCCTGGTCTGGGCTTTGTCAAATCCTAAAACATACCGAGCCTCCGTCTGTAATGAGTGGTGTGTGTGCTTTGAATGGTGGGTCGGTAGCAAGTGCCAGTCGAGTGTGCTGGGGTAGCGGGAGGAGTTAGTAACATGTGTTGGGGCGAACTGGCACCCATCTACACCCAGGCTGTGCTGGAGTCCTGGCCCGGGAGCAGGAAGCCTGGGTTCAAATTTGCACCTGCCATGCACTTGCTCTGTGACCTCTGGCCAGTCCCCTTCCCTCCCTGAGTCTCTATTTTCTTGTCTACAAAATGAGGGAGTTGGATAAAAACATCTTGGCTTCCCTTCTAACGTGGACATCCTACAGTGTGTCTCCAGTTCGTTCCCTTGACGCTTCTCTCTTTAAAAACGAAATGAAAAGAGACGCACAAACAGGTAAACACATTTCCAATGAGGGCCTCTGTCTTCGGTCTAGAACCTGCAGCCCGGATTTTCCTTCTTAGAGATTGGGGTTGTGAAATCTGCCCACGAGTAAGTGAAACTCTCCCGAGGTGTTTCCTGGGAAGCCCACAGGGGGAATCTGAGCTCAGGTGCCCTCTCCTCCCCTCTCGCTGCCTGGCCGTTTCTCTGTGCGTTCTCCATCCATTACAACCAAACCCAAACTTCCTCTTTTGAGCTCTTAGGGGCCACCAGATGTGATTGCGATCTGGGGAGGCCCGTGGAAAGTTTCCACTTCATGAAGGACACTGATAAGCAAGTAGGCTCAACTGCAGTTTCCCCGCCTCCCCTCCCCCAGCCCACTTCTGGCCCGTGATTTGGGTCTCAGATTGCCCGGTGACATGGCGTGAGGCCACTGGCTGGCTAGAGGGCTCTGCCCCCTACCCTGGCTGACCAGAGCAGTTCGTCGCAGTTCAGTGCGTGTTTACGGGAGTAGCTGTGCAGGTGGCACAGGCCATCGAGAGGCTTGCTGAGTCTGGTCCTGTCCCTCCCTTGTAGTGTGATCTCGGACCAGCCCTTGCCCTCACCGGGGCTGTTTCTCCATTTGTATGATGAGGGGTTGGACCCAACAATTTGGAAGAGCCGTCTCTTCATCTCTGCCGTATGAGTCTGCAACTAAGGAAATGTACCTTGTTGTGTCTTCTCCACTTCCTTTTTTGCTCTAGCAGGCTGTGAGCCCACAAGCCTTGAGGATCAACTGAGAGCTTTTGTGGGTATTTGCCAAACTTAAACTGTTACTGAAAGATAAATTGATGAAATGGTTAAGACCTTTGGAGTAAGACCTTTGTAACTGTGAGCACATGAACCTCAGTTTTCTTATCTGTAAAATGGAGCTAATTCTACCTGTCCCATAGCATGTGGGAGTAAAATGAGCTCATGTGTGGAAGTGCTCAGCATGGTGCCTGCTTGGCTTGGGGTCAGCTGACATCAAGGGGGGGGGGACACAAGAGGGGGCCCAGAAACTAGGAACGAGAATAGCTAAAGCCAGGCACAGTGGCTCATGCCTGTAATCCTAGCACTCTGGGAGGTCAAGGTAGGAGGATCACTTGACCTCAGGAGTTCAAGATTAGCCTCTGCAAAAGTGAGACCCCATCTCTACTAAAAATAGAAAAAAATACCTGGGCTTGGTGGTATGCACCTGTAGTCTCAGCTACTCAGGATGCTAAGGCAGGAGGATCACTTGAGCTCAGGAGTTTGAGGTTGCTGTGAGCTAGGCTGACACCATGGCACTCTAGCTAAAATTGAGCACTTAACCATGTATGCCTCAACATGCATTTTCACTTAATCTTCAGTTAAGGTGGTTGCCTTCTGGGATGGGTCGGCAGCAGGAGGGATACCCTACGGTGTTAGGTGAGGTGGATGAAATTAGATGTGGGAGTTTGCATCCTATTACGGAGGACCTTGAATGTCAGGATTTTCTCTTATAACCTAGGGGGAGCCTTTGGAGGTTCTCAGGTGGGGAGGTTGCATCTAGCTACGCACATAAGAAAAACCTGTAAAGGAAAGGTGGCCAGTTGGGAGGCTGTTGCAACAATCCTAAGACCCAGGTGCCTGTAGGACAAACAAAAGGAGTAGCCACTATTCTGAATCGAAGCACCCCATTCATTCACTGCTTTACTCGTTCATGCAGCTTGTACTTAATGAATGGCTCCTACAGTGTTTCCCCAAAAATAAGACCTACCCATACAAAAAGCCCTAGCAGGATTTCTAAGCATTTGCGCAACATAAGCCCTACCCTGAAAATAAGACCTAGTGATGGGCGTGGCTATACAACGTATCTGCACAAACCACGCATTTCGTCAGGAAGATGAGCGGCCCTTCTCATCTTCCCTATCCCAGAGGTGACCAGAAAGGTGCGTGCAGGCAGCCCCACCAGCAAGGTCCGCTCCCCCTGTCAGGTCCCAGCCATCCTGTGCGTGCTGCAAGCTGAGGCTTCGAGGGGAAAATAACACATCCCCTGAAAATAAGCCATAGGGTGTGTTCTTGAGGAAACATAAGACCTTGTCTTATTTTCGGGGAAATGCGGTACATGCCATGTCATGTGCTAGGCGCTAAGGATACAAATCCTTGTGGTTCTGGTCTTTTAAGGAGCTTCCACTGAGCGTCCCTCCCTCTCAGCTCTCTCCGCAGTGACGCTGGAGATGAGCAAAGGTCAACGAGGAGAAGCGGTCGGGGCTAAATTAAAACAAAAAGGAAAGAGAAAGCAGAAGCCCAAACCACAGCAGTCTCAACGTGGGACAGAGGGAGGATGGCTGTGATGGTCTAAGTGTGGAAGGGGCCCTCAGAAATTCCCACCTCCCTCTCTCAGTTGCAGATGACACAACTGTCACTTCCACAGAGAGGAAGCGGAGGCCCAGGGCCACCTAGCGCGTCAGGGGCAGGCAGAACTGGAACTGCAGCGCTGGCCCAGGTGGGGTGGTGCTTTCATAAGCACCTGTGTTTTCTCCTACCTTGGCTGTCACCCACCGAGCCGCCTAGCTGCTCGCTGCTCCCCCTCACGCCTGGAGCCCTGCATTTCCCCTCCAGGGCAGACCCCCTCCGTAAGCTCTGGACTGGGATGAGCTGACCTCGGTCTTCAGTTGGGAGGGGGTTGCCATTTTAACCCGAGCAGGGAGCAGCTACTGGGAACTGCCGTGTAGAGAGCCCCGTGGGAGCCGTGGGCTATTTGAAACCCCCTGGTATTTGCCGTGTCCCGGCGCAGCTGAGAGCAACGGGGCAGCGCCAGAGTGATCCCACTTGGGACACTTCGCGTCCATAGCCATTACTTCCTTTGCAGCGATACTGGGGTGCTCACCCTCATTTAGTGATGAGGAAACTGAGGCTCCAAGTGGTGGCACAAATGTCTGAAGATACAGGCAGCACGTCGTGGGTTGACCGAGCTGGAAATGGTCTTGGAGCTGATCCCACCCAACCCTCCCGTTACGCACGTGTGGTGACTGAGGCTCAGGGAAGGGCACTGTGACCGTGGTGTTAGTAAGGGCTAGAATCCAGGTCTCCTGATTCCAGGCCCTGCTCTCTCGGCTAACACTTCCTCCTCTGCCTCTTGCCGGCAGCGGAAACCAGCCTGAGCGGAGAATGGGAGGGAGAAGTATCAAGTTGCCCAACCTTAGTTGCAGAACCCAGAAGCGGTAAATGAGCGCTCTAACACGGTTCTCCATTCCCCACCAGACCTCGGGGTTCCTAGAGGAGATTTCCCCACGTTACGGCCACCGTGAGGCGAGTGGGAAATTCTAGTTACATGACTGCGCCCTCTACGCGGGCCTTAGATCTGTGGAGGCAGGCAGGCCTGGGTCCACATCCCCGCCAGCTGCTACTGGCTGTATTAATAGATAAGCCACTCGACTTGTCTGTGCCTTCATTTCCTCATCCATAAAATGGGAATGACAAAGGTTTCTATCCCGCAGGGTTGCGAAAATTAAATCAGGCAGTGTAGGGATATCTCTGAGCGCACTGTCCAGATCATAGGAAGGATGCAATAATTCCATCAGCTCTTTATTAATAATAATAGGCAGGATTCCATTTAATAGAAGAGTAAACAGGCTCAGAGAGGGGGAGCCTCTTTCAACAGGCTTTGCAGGCTACTGGCTCCCTGCACTATGCCCCTCGGCCTCAGGGAGCTGCTGGGGAAAGATTGTCAGAACAAACTCAGCCAAGCACACAGAAGCAAGGGACACTGAGCGCAAAGCCCCCAAGCTCCCCACAGCAAGGACTGACAGAGGCTCCTTGAAGAAGTGGGCATTGGAGAGGCACCTCCAAAGATGGATGAGAAGCTCTCACCTGTAAAAATATAGAAGGAAGGGAATGATTTCCAAGCAGAGGCAATGCCTGAAGCAAGGCACAGAGTTGGGCGTATTCCTGGGGTGGCCTTGGGCATATCAACTGATTTTCGAGGACACCATCTGGGAAGGCCACCAAGAGTCCAGGGTAAAAACTGTAGGTTGGCCACATGCAGTAGCTCTTGCCTGTAATCCCAGCACTTTGGGAGGGCGAGGCAGGAGGACTGCTTGCGCTCAGGAGTTTGAGGCCAGCCTGGGCAATATAGTGAGATCCCGTCTCTATGAAAAAAATGAAAGAAATTAGCCAGACATGGTTGTGTGTGCCTGTCGTTGCAGCTTGCAGCTACTTAGGAGTCTGAGGCAAGAGGATCATGTGAGCCTAGAGTTCGAGGCTGCAGTGAGCTGTGATGACACCACTGCACTCCAGCCTGGGCTAGCCCCTGAATGTGCTAGGGTTGGGGAGTAGTATGATTAGAGATGTCCTTTAGAAAAGATATCCCTGGGGGCCAGTGTGGAGGAGACAGGGATCCCTTATCTCCATTGGGGCCAGTGAGGGGAGACAGGGCCAGCAGCTGGGGGCCCTGAATGTGCAGGGGTTAGGACATAAGCCAGCACAGAGGAAGCAGAGATGGAGAAGAAAGACATTGGGGAGCAAGAAAACAAGGGAAGGGCCTCCACCTGCTTGGGGAGTGAGGAGGAGGAGGCAGATGCGAAGCCAGGTGTTACCTGGGAACCCAGAGGTGGGACAGTAGACCAAAGACCCCCGGTGCTGGCCATACCCCTGGCCTCCTCTCAGCTACGTAGGGACTGCCAAAGCCCTAAACCAGAGCCATCTGGAAACAGGCCCTTACCCCAGGCCCAGCTGTTCTAAGATGTTTCCAGAACATGCATTTCCTTCTGTGGGATGGGCCCTCCCTTTCCTCTCAATTACCACCATTTGCCTACTGTGGCCCCAGCTGCTGTCGGCCCCTTCCCCTGGCTTCCCCGTCTTGAAGGCGGTGGACCTTGACCTGGGAGGGCAGGATGGGACGTTTCCATTCCCCAGTTTCCCTTATACCTGGCATCCACTCAAAGCCTGTAAATACTGCTTGTCACACACAGAGTTCCAAGTTGCTGCTAGCCATGCCCACAGGGCACGCGCTAGAATCAGCTAGCACTGCCCTGCCAGAAACGTGCACACAGAAACGCACAGTGTTGGCCACACAGAGAAAAAGAAGATGATTAGGCGCACAAATGCACTGCTGGTAACCAGAAATAGACACAGTTATCTATATATGCATACTGCATACGCACACGGGAAACACCTCACGCAAGTACCCTAACTTGCTCTTCATGCACACTCGCTGGGGCATAGACACGCTCACACTTTTCTTGGCACCCAGCGTTAGCTGTGCCACACACAACTACAGAAATCAGGGACCTGCCTGTTCTTTGGGAAGCTCTTTGATAGGAGGAGAAACAACCAGGCCCTGTGCAGCTCTACAGCCCCTGACTCGAGCTCTGGTCCTACTGGGCATCCGGGCGCTGGGAGACAGCCCAGCCCCTTGTAGAGCCAGACAGGAAATGGGATGAAGCCTGGGGATGGGAGTCCCCAGGGAAGGCTTCCAGGGGACGGCGAGGCTCTGGGTGAGTGAAACTTAAAGGAGGGAGAAATAGATTCCCCTTCAAAAGCAGGGATCCCATTCCATTCCCTTTCCCAGGAGCATTCTAGAAGCTGGCAGTGAAGGGTTAATAGTGCCAGCAACCACATCCCCTGCCTCCATGGGGCCTTGAAACACCAGAGCACTGGGATTTGCCCAAGGTGAGTCAGGGTCACCACCTTCCCGATGTCTTTGGCTGTTCCCAGGATAAAACTCCCCTGGTGAGTGAGATGGAAACTTAAAATGAAACTTCGCTAGACTTCTCGGGGCCCAAGCCTCATTACTGTCACCTTCGTCAGCAGCCCCAGCAGCAGCACTGAATCCATTGTCACCATCACCGCCTCTCCCTGAGGCCAGGTCTCCCTTGGGGTTTGAATGTCCTGCTTTCTTTCGGGCAAGGCGTCAACACACCTTCTCACCGGGCCTCATGCTCCCAATTTTCCTGCCTCGGAGGATGTTTTAGGGGCAACATGAGATTAAGCATGCGAGGAGTTTAGGACAGTGCCGGGAACCCTGGAGATGTTCAGGCCCTGCCCACTTGTCTTTCCCAGCATCTTCTTTCCTCTTCTTCCTCTCCAATCCTGGGGTCCAGGTTAATTGATGGGGATAATTTGCATAGACATGAGCCCTCACCCCGGGGAAATTCCCCCTGGTGACCAGGCTTCCTTTCTGAGGTCAGGCCACATCAGCAGATGCTGCTTCTTCCTCTCTGGCTTGCCACTGCCACCCGCTGACTGTAGCCCCTTCGTCTGGCAGGTGTAGCTCCAGGCACACAGAGTCAGTCTCATCCTTTGACCTTGGACCCTGTCCAGAAGGGACCTGGCGAAAACCAGTGAGGGCATACACACTTGAGGAGGAGGGGAAAGGACAGCAGGCAGGAGGGTGTCAGCAAGCCTGGACGGTAAAGCTGGCTCATCAGCAGCCCCTGCCCAGCCCTGGGCCCCTGCCTTCCCCTCTCAGGCCTTAGTTTCCCCTCTGTCCAGCTAGAAGATTGGTCAAGATCATCTCTAAAGCTTTGTCCCAGATCTGATAGACTAAGAAGCCACTTCCTTTGACAGCACAGTCTTGCAACATTTGTGCTTGGATCCTCTCTGCCTTTGACAGGAATCTTGCAACATACTGGCTCATATCTGTTTCCTTGGAAAGCACAATGTTGCAAATGCATCCCTGAATCCCATTTTTCAAATGCTGACGGAATGACATATACCTCCTCTCCACTTTGTGACCTAGTTTGAGTTTTTGCTTTTCCTTTCCCATCTACCATGTGTAATGTTCTCTGACCCACGAAAAGAAGGATAGAGCTCTCTCCTCTCCTCACGTTTGTTGTCCTCACAGTCTCTGATGCTGGTACCGAGAAGTCACCTTCCTGACACAAAAAGGTAGAACAAGTTCAACTTGGGAGACCACAGCGATCCAAGGATAGCGAGGTCCTGGGACCACCTGCGTCAGAACCAACTGTGAAGAGGGCAGCGTCTAGGGCAGTGGCTACAACCTGGCTCCTCGTAATCACCTGGGGAACTTCATAAATACCTGTGCCCAGGCCACAGCCCTGGAGATTCTGATTTGATTAGCCTAGGGTGGCGCCTGGGCATCCGTATTTTCACAAAGCTCCCCAGGTGGTTTGATGTGCAGCCAGGATTGTGAATCGCTGACCTAAGGCCCCACCCAAGATCAAATGGGGGTCAGATAGTCTGATGCACACTAAGATTGACAACCTCCTGGCCTATAATATTCTTTATGAAATCATCCTAACGGGTGCCCCTTTTGTGCACACAGCTCTTCCTAGTGTCATAAACAGGCAAAGAGAATTGACCCCCTTTCATAGATGAGGAGGGTGAGGGAAAGAGAGAGGAAGTTACTGCTGTGGTCACATGGTGGGTCAGTAACAGCAGTGGGCCTGGCACCTAGCAGATGCATATAGACTGCAAATGTTTTTGAAGATCTGTCCAGTTGCTTCCAGCTTTTCAGACAAATGGTTTGCAACCAGGACCGCCCAATGTGTATCAATAAAATAAAGAGGGATAGTTTATGGATTCAAGACCTGCCTCATGCAACCTAATGGTGCAATAGTAGCGCATCTGACTCCAAGACCTACCTCTGCCACTAACAAGTCAAATCTCCTTCCTCATACTCTCACCGACTCCAGATTTCTTCCTTAAGTGCCAGTTCGATCAGATCACTTTTAGCCTCAAAAACCTTTCACTGGCGGAAAGAAAGTCTTCCATGGCTCCCTATTGCTTATAGAACAAAAGCAAACTTCTTTATCCCAGTGTTCAAGGCTCCTGAGGTCTGTCTCCAATCTCTCCCCTCTGTCTGCCAGTCTTCCCAACCTCAGGGACATGGTATAGGTCAGCCCCACTCGATGTGGTCTAGCACTTAATTCTATAATCCATTTCCCACTTCCCTCCTTCCAAGCCCTCCTTCCTTCCATAAGCATTTGTTGATTGCCTGCTGTGTGCTAGGCACTGGGGAAACTGTGAAAATCAAACAAGAAACAGTTCGTGGCTGCATGGGGCTTATACTCTAGCACAAGCTTCCCTATCGACACACTGACAACACTGTTGACGTGCTGGTCAGAGAATTCTTTGTTGTGGGGATCTGTCCTGTGCATGGTAGGCTATTTAGTAGCATTCCTGGCTTTTGCCCACTAAATGTCAGTGGTACACCCCCTCTCCAGTTGTGACAACCAAAGATGTCTCCAGATACTGCCAGATGTCCTGTGGGGGCCAAAATTGCCCGCGGCTAAAAACCATCGCTCCAGTCAGACACTAACCACACCAACAATCATTTTATTACTGATGCAGGGGAGAGGAACGGAGGGCTTGGAAGTGCAGAACGAGGGGCCTGCTGTTGTCTGGAGGGGAGCCATCGTGATGGGGAAGGTCGTGAGGACTTCCCAGAGAAGGCACACTCCAGTTCAGATAGGAAAAATAAGAAGGCACTGGCCAGGAGAATGGCACAGCAGAAGGAAGGACCAAGGCACATGCAAGGAACCAAAAGGCAGCAGAAAGAAGCTGGCACATTTGATGAACCCAAAACCACCAGGTGTGATTGGAATGAAGCCGGAGGGAAGGGATGGTGAGTAGAGGCCAGACTATAAAGGGCCTGGTAGGAATTCGGCAGCCATTGCGGGGCAGCCATCAGAGGGAGGCAGATCTGAGCTTTATATAAGTGAGAGCCAGCTGGCGGTGTGACAAGCTACCTGTGAGGTCGTGACCTCCCTGTCTTTGGAAGTATACCAGCAAAATTTGGGTGGCCACCTGCTGATGGGAAGGACATGCTGGCTCTGGGTGGGCTATTGAGCCAGTGAACATCTGAAAATCTGTAATTCTGTGACCTCTTCCAGCTGCTTGTCCTAAAAGTTCAGAAAAGACGGTAACTTCAGTGGCTTGAGTAGAACTTTGCAAAAGTTACGGATTTGATGCTTGGGTAACTCAGAGAAGTAAAAGCATCCCCAATCCCCCCCCCCCCCAACACTGATTCATGACAATGAGTTCTCCTTGGCTGCCTGCATGAGAGCAGATAATTCTCACTTTGGAGTTGGAAGACCCAGCTCAGGGAGTTTGGGCTTCCTAAACTCTACTGAGTACCAGGGGCACACCTGGGAGTTTAGGGCTGGATGGGGGAGTGGGGGTTTGATAATTAAGTATCAAGAGAGTGGTCCTGTGAGAGTTTCCCTGCATATATCCAAATTTCACCCATTTTTGGAGGTCCAGTGTAGGTCTCATCTCTTCCACGTGAGTGCTGGAGACATTACTTGAATTTGAACTCTAGCTGTGCCACTTATCAGCAGTGGGCTTAAACCACTAGGAGCCTCCGTTTCCTCATTTGTAAAAAGCAGCACCAGTCTCGGGGTTTTTATGAGGAATGCATGAAACAAATCATTCAAGAACACTGAGTACTGTGCCTGACACGGGATACGCTTAAATACCAGCTATTGGCGTTATGATTTCCTAACCACCTTGACCCGCCCCAATTTCTCCTTCCTTTGAACTTTTGGACTTCCTTATAGTGTCAGAATGGAAGATCCCTTAGTGATCATCCTGTCTGATTCTTTCACATTATAGGAGAAGCTGAGGACAGAGAGGGGAAGGGACTTGCCCAGGGCTACAGGGCAGAGCCTGGACTCAAACTCAGCTCTACTAATGCTAAGTCCAAGAGCCTCTTCTTCCTTGGTGTCTGGCCTGAACAGGGAAGGCAATTTCAGGGAATCCACGGCTAGAGGAGGAAGAGGTGGGAAAGAAGGTGGGGGAAGCTGATTGCTCTCAGCATTTCAGCAGAGAGAGCTCAGAGCTAACCTTCCCCTGGGATGTGCAAGCCAAATGTTCCAAACTGGAGATCCCAGCTCATGTTGGTCCAACTCCTTGAATCTCCTTAGTCCTTTAAGACTCTCTCTGCCCTTTAAGACTCTGTCGGCAGGAGCTGGTCCAACCCAGGCTCTGTGAACTCACAGAGGATCTATGATTATGGTGGACTCTAGAGAGAAAATATCATGCATGGAGAGAATATCCCAATCCAGGAACATTAGGGATGAATTATTAATGCATGTATTTTTACTCCTTGCAGAAAAAAGGATCTATGCAAGGGAAACACATTATTCCTTTGCCCCCGGTCTGGCTCAAGGGTTGGTGCCATTTGCCCGATTGTACTTTCTGTGGTGATGGAAATATCTGTGCAGTCTGATATGGTAGCCACTTGCCCATCTTATGTAGAAATTGAGCCCTTGCAAAATGGCAGTGTCACTGAGGGACTGAGTGTGGTGTGAGAAAGAGCACTAGACCAGGAGTCAGGAAGTCCCTCCATTTACTCACTTGGAAAGTCACTTCCCCTGTCTGGCCTTCACTTCCCCATCTATAAAGTGGGGCCATTGGGTTAGGAGGTCTTTCTAATATTCCCCATGTCATCTGAACCTCAAGAGCACAGAGAAGTTGAGAATTGGATTCAGCGGAGTCTCCCCCACCCCACCTCTAAGTGTCCTTCCCCAAGGGCTGCCTGTGACTTCCCATGGCCTGGACCTGCTTATCTCCCCAGGTCCACCTCTGTTACCCCCCATCACCTGCTCCCAAACCCCTCTCTCCACTCAGAGCGATCGATTTTCAGTTCCCCGAATATACTCTCTCTTCTCTTTGTATATTCTATTCCTTTTGCTGCTGAGAACGCCCTTCCTTCTGCTCCTGCTTGACTACTCTCAGGTCTCAGCTTAAGTGTCACTTCCTCCAGGAAGACTTCCCAGTTCCCATATCCTGACCAGACACTCCCTTGTCCAGGCTCCTGAGACCCCTGTGTTTCTCCTGCCAACACACGTCTCTACGACCCTCTGCTGTAATTGCCTATTCATTTGCCCACCGCCCCCAGAGGAACGCTATCCAGCAGAACTTCCTGAGATGGTGGAGATGTTGTGTATATGTGCAGTCCAAGGTGCTAGCCACATGTGGCTGTTAAGCACCTGAAATGTGGCCAATGCCACTGAGGACCTGAGCTCGTAATTCCAATTAATTCATGTTGAAATAGCCACATGTGGCTCCTCAGCGCCTGTGAGCTCTGAGGAGGCAGGAAGCCGGGCTGGCTTGTCCATCCCTGTGTCCTCATTGGTCTGTAAATGTTGCTGGAAGAATGAAGAAACTCTGGATCCAGGAGTGATCAAGAAAGGCCCGCTCACCTGGATGGCCCTCGCCATCCCCTCCCCCGGCATCTTTCCAGCGAGTGAACAGAGACCTTATGTTTGGAAAGTGGTCAGTAGCTTACAAAGGCTGTCTGCAGAGCACGATTTTATTTTAATCACCATCGCAGGAGTCAGCAAAGCCCCACTCATGATCCCCATTTCACAGCAGGCGGCCCTGGGGCTCAGGGTGAGGAGGTGGGGTGCTGGGGCTCAGGGTGAGGAAGTGGGGTGCTGGGGGGGTCAGCAGCCGGGATGGGCAGAGCTCCTCGCGCTGTGGGTCTCTAAGGCCTCCCCTGGTATCCAAACGAGACCCACATGCACGAGGGAGGGAGTGTGGGCTGTCCCCTCACTGTGGAGAACCCGCAGAGTGAGTGGACGCAGATGGGATAGCAATGGGGCAGGAGGATGGGGGCTGGGCATCTGGCGACTTCCACGGGGCCCTGAACCATGGAATCCCCCACCTCAGGCCAAGGGGGAAACAGAGGCTCTCCCGAAAACCCGGGCAGGCCAGGCCAGGTCGCCCCCGTGCCTGAGCCTGTTTCCAGTGCAGCCGGGGAATCCTCAGGCTTCCTGCTCTTCCCCAGAGTCCCCTCCTCTCCCTGGAATTCACGGCAAGGGACAGCCAGTCTGGGGAGTGACAGGTGGAGGCCCACGAAGGAGGGCCCTGTGCCCTGCCAGTGGGCAGGCTGGGGCCTCGCTGGCCTCTCGGGGCTGCCTGGCGGTGGCTCCTCCGTCTGGGGAATTCCCCTCCTTTCTAAAAGTCGCCGGCCCAGCCCTCCTTCCTGCCGCACAGTGCCTCTCAGAGCCTCCACAGGGACGGAGGCCCGGGACACACACCCTCGCATTTTCCTGCCCTTGCCCAGGTGAGTGACCAGATGGGGGCGGGGGGCCAGGACAGGGGAGAGGGCCTGCCACACCAGGGTGCCGGGGCCACCAGACTCTCCCAGCTCTGTGCCGAGAACCGAGAACCGCTGGCCTCCCCTCCCCTGCCAGCTGGGGTCTGCTGCCCCCCAGCCTGGCCTGCTCTGCCCACCCTGGTCTTGGCCTCGGGGTCTCTGCTCCTCGTCCAGCCGCCTCCTCTGTCTTCTCTGTTTCCTCTTCCTGTCCTGCCTCTGGGCCGGTCTTTTTCTCTCCAGCTGTCACTAGCTTTTCCGAAGGGAAAGAAAAGAAAGGCCTGTTTTTGTCTTCTTCCCTCAAGCAAAGGGAGTAGGTGTGTGCAAGGGAGAACATGGATGTGTGTGTCTGTGTACGTGAGAACATGGGCCTGTGTTGTACATGTATGTCAGATCCACAAGGTGTATAGGTGTATGTCTAAGTTTGTGTGTCTGCGTATTTGTGTGCGACAGCGTGTCTGTGGGTACAATATGGTGTGTGTTAGTTTTTGAGGGTGAGGGTACGGGTGTGAGTTGGGCACTTTAGAAGTCTAAAGCTAGATAGGAAGGGACCAGGAGTCAACCCTGCCTCCCCGAAGATCACAATGGAGGCTGGGACCCCCCCAACACTGGAGCAAATGATCTCTCTCCTTTCTCCTACCTGCTTTGCTCCTGGACCACTGGCCCCTTCTGCCCTGGAACATTTAACGGAGAGCCCGAGGCACTGGGCGTGGGCCAAGGGCTGGCAGACAATGGTGATGCAGCCTCCTTTTGATCACAAACAGTCCAGATTTTCCAAAGCTGGTCAGAGGCCCAGCGCAGGGAAGTCCCTGGCGAGGAGAAGCAAGGATCAGAGGCCAAGTCTGACAGCGGCTTCTGGACCGCAGAGGAATGGAGGAAGGATGGGGAGAGGCCTTGGAAGAAGGGGTGTGGGAGAGGACACGGGAGGCAGGTGGGTGGGACTGAAAGAGGATTGCTCTCAGGGCCCCGTGAGGGCTTCCAGGATTAGGAAATGCTCCGGTTCTGCGGGTCTGCCTCCCCGAGGGGCTGACCTGGGCCCTGCTGACCTCCTCCCACTTCCAGGAGATGACAGGGGGCAAGCTTGGATGCAAGCCCTGACCAGGCCTGACACCCCGACCTGGAGACAGGGAGGCCAGAGGGAGAGAAGCTGGAGTGGGGAGACCCAGGGCTCCTGGGAACTGTGGGAGGGGCCTGGCCAGGCCGCATATGTGACGAGGCCGGGAATTTCCCCCAGTGTCACTGTGCCCTTTCTTCTCCTCCAGTGGTGCCCTAGAAACTGAAGAGTAACAGGCAGGCCCAGGGACACCGGGGAAACAGCTAGGATGGAGAAAGAGGGACACAGGAGAGAGGCTGGAGGAAAAGTCAGCAGCAATGCCTTCCAGGCCCGGCTCCCCAGAGAACACTGGGGCGTCCAGGGCAAGTTGCTCCTGGCCCCGGGCCCCGGGTCCTCCTTGGGAAAAGGAGGTAAACAGGCCCTGCCGCCTCATAAGGTTGATGACCATAATTATCATTGCTACCTTTCACTGAGGCCAAGCCATGTGGCATTTAATTTTTACCACCCTGTGAATCACATAGTTACAGGCTTCTTGTCATTTGATAAGGAGACACAGCTCTAAGTGGGGCAGGGCGGTGACTGAAGCCCAGGACGGTCTGACTCCAGAGCCTACCCTCCCCCCTGCATGTTGCATTTCGTGGGAAGTGGGCAAGTGGTAGGTATGAAACGGTCCATTCACCTTAAAGTGCTGAACGGACGAGAAAAGTTTCGGTCATCTTACCATGCCCTCACGCGGTTATTTGGGAGGTGGGTAGAGAGAATAAAAAGTGTCTTCCTAGGCTGAGGGAGGGATGCTGGGACCATAGACTCTGCTTATTTACTTACTTCTTACAAAAAACCTGCCACAGTTGCCTGGTATAATTTCAGTTAATGTCATGTGCTTGACATGCGTTATCTTATTTAACTATCAACAAAATCTTTTAACAGAAACACACACACCCAGCACCAAAAGTACCTAGAATCCACTGGAGGGTTTTACATGCCTGAGATTGCCTGAGGCTATGCGTCTAAGACAAGGACCCAGGACTGCTCTTTTCACAAGTTCATTAGTTGCTTGTCCCAAGTTCCATTCACCCCCCCGCCCCCCCCAAGCCAAGGCCCCAGCTCACTCTCTCTGCTACTGGAATGAAGTATGTGCTTGGTTGATTGAGAAGCTCCATTTCCCACTAGTGGGATGCGTGGACATAGCACTGTGCTGGGAGCAGAAGACTTGGGTTCCAGACCTGAGTATTAATCACAAACTCCATGTAAGATCTCTTACAAGTCCCTGCCCCTCTCTGGCCCTTGGTGTAGCTCCAGCCCTACAAGGAAAAGGCTGGGTTTGATCCTTCCTCAAGGCTGGCATTCTGTGTTCTATGTCTTGCTAGCTGCCAAGACTTTGCACTATGATGCTTAAGAGTGAGCGTTAATGGTTCAAGAGCCTGGATCTTCATGCTTGGGTTACTTGCTGTTCTGTAAGACCTTGGGCAAGTCATTTAATATCTCAAAACCCCAGTTCCATGTGTGAAATGGGGACGACAATGTTACCAACCTCATAGGCTGGTGGGGAGATACATTATAGAAAGGTGTGGGCCTAGCACACAGCAAATACTCCATAAATGTTACCTTTTAATGCTTTTATTATACAGCCTCTGCTCCTCTTCTGGCACTTGATTTAGAGCTAAATCGGTTGTAGGTGGGGTTTTTGGTATGTTTTTTATTTCCTTCAAATGTATACTTGGGTCTGACTTCAGAGCCACCTTGGTAGAGGTGTGCATAAAGGAGATTAGGAAGTTTGTGTGCTTTAAAACAAAACACAGGCAGTTTGATTCTTCTCCTAGGTGGGGCACTGTGCGGGTGCTTGTTGTCACTCTGGAAGAACAAGAGGTTGCCACCTGCCTGAATCACTCAGCTCCCTGCGTCAGGCCCAGCTTCCTGCCTTGGAAATCCCCTTCTAGGCCAAAGGGTGGTGGGGGTGCCAGGCTAGGGGGCTGTCTCCCATCCCTGCCATGCCCCCCAGCATCTAGGCTCCCAGAGTGGATGTGGATGGTGGGATGGAACCTGACGAGGTTGCACTGCTGGGTTTAACAGCGAAGTTCTACCCAATGCATGCAACCCAAGTCTAGGCACCACTATCATTTGTTGAATGCCTACTGTGTGCCAAGCTTGGGCTTTATTTGCATTATCTTATTTACCCTCATGATCACCTGAGGGGTAGGTAAATTATCCCCACTCTTCAGAGAGAAGTCTGAGGCTTAGAGAAGCTACCCAAGTAGTAAGTGGCTGAGTAAGGATTGGAACCCCATTAATTAGATCCATAGCCTGTAATCATGACAGTGTTGAGTTGCTGTAAAAAAAAAATGAGAAAAATCATGTCATTGTGAAGAAGATGACATGGTAGAGTGACAGAGCACACAGGACTAGGAGCCAAGGTTACTCAAAGTGTGTAGCCTTGAGCAAGTCCTTTTCTACACAGAGGCCTGAATTTACCTACCTGTCAAATAGGGCAGTGGTCCCCAAACTTTTTGGCACCAGGGACCAGTTTCATGGAAGACAATTTTTCCACGGACTGGCAGGGTAGGGGTAAGGATAGGATGATACAAGCAAATTGCATACACTGTGCACTTTATTTGTAGTATTACCTTGTAATATATCATGAAATAATTATACAACTGACCATAATGCAGAATCTAATCTAATGCCACCGCCAATCTGACATGAGGCAGAGCTCAGGCAGTGAGTGATTAGAGTGATGGGAAGCATCTGTAAATACAGATGAAGCTTCCCTCCCTCCACCACTCACCTCCTGCTGTGTGGCCCAGCTTCTAACAGACCACAGACATTACTGGTCCACGGTCCACGAGGTTGAGGACTGCAGAAATCAGGGATTGTGATCAGTAGTCTCCATGATCCATGAAGGAATGCTCTGAAGTCAAACCAAGGCTTAAAAGGATGGGAGGGTGGGGGCTGTCATGACTTTAAAGGGGCGAGTTTGCTCGCAAATTGTAACCGTTAAGGAAAAGTATCCAGAACTAGGAAGTTAGGCAAAAACATGGCTGGGTAGCCGGTTTATGGCAAGCTGAGCATTCTCCAACAAACCCACCTAGGTGTCACCCAAAACTCTGGGAAATGAAACCGTTTGCCCAACTCTCTAAGGTGAGACATTTTACAAAAACAGCTGAAACTGAGGAAACAAAATGCAAGTCATTATAGATCCTTTGTTAATTAAGTAAATTTCAGTGTTCAGTGGGTAGGGGGTGTGGATGAAGAAGGCCTGGGCCGGGATTAGGGAGAGAGCATTCCAGGAAGAGGAGAACTGGGAAGTGCAGGCAAAGAGCAGGAAGAAAACTGGCACCTGGGGGCCTAATGGGTGGAGATGACCCATGGGGGCAGCTATGTGAATCAGGTCTTTGATGGCGATTTGCTTTGTTCAGTGTTTGCAGTCCCTCCCACCCCCTTCAGAATCAAGTATATGTGTACTCATCTTCATAACTAAAGTGAACTAGATTTAATATCTTAAAAATCTGATAACACTTTTGAAGTGGCTGAAGACCCCCCAGGATGTTTCAAGGCCTGAAAGGAGAATCCCTGGATTAGGCATTTCCTTGGGTGTCTGTGTGTTTTCACACGATTGATTGACAGGCCTCCCCTTCTGTAAAATGAAGGTGTGTATATGAAATAGTTCCCCAAATCCTTTCCCCCAATTCTTTTTGAGGATGAGGGCCTGTCAATAATTAAGTTTTCAACAGTTCCAGTGTAATGAGTCTTTTGCAATGGGTTTTTCATAAAGCTAATTTCACCCAGTTTAAAGAGCTGTCCTAGGCTGGGCAGGGTGGCTGATGCCTGTAATTCTAGCACTTTGGGAAGATGCCATGGTGAGAGGACTGCTTGAGGTCAGGCGTTAAAGACCAGCCTGAGCAAGAACAAGACCACGTCTCAACAAAAAAAAAAAAAGAAAAAAAAAAAAAAAAAAGGAAAAGAAAAATTAGCCGGTTATGGTGGCGCTTGCCTGTAGTCTCCACCTGTAGTCCCGGCTACTTGGGAGGCTGAGGCTGGAGGATTGCTTGAGCCCAGGAGTTTGAGGTTGCTGTGAGCTATGATGATCCCACTACATTCTAGCTGGGGCGACAGAGCGAGACCCTGTCTCAAAAATAAATAAATTAATTAATTTAATTAAATATAATTATGGGCTTAAAAAAAAGTGTTCCTAACCTTAAACCCAGTTACTGCTCCTTACCTGTCTAAGAAATCCCACAGCGAGGTAGGGTGGAAGACAGCCTCTGGATTTAATCACCTAGGTTTGAAACTTGGCTCAACCCCTTAAGGAGGTCATCTAACCTCTCTGTGCCACATACGTTATTTATGGTAAAAAAAAAAAAAAAAAAAAAAGGGTGTGTGTGTGTGTGTGATACAACCTATCTCACTAGGGTGATTGTGCGAACAAAATAATGCACCGCAAGTGCTTACCCTGCCTGGATCGTCAGTGAGCAAAAAATGTTAGCAGGAACAACAGAGTCTTTGAGGGTCCTTTCAGCTTGGAATTTCTGTAGCCTTGTAAAAAGAGTCCAGGAGCGCCCTGGGCGGAACTCTGGGGCCCTGAGCTCCAGCTCTGGCTGAGCTCCAAATGCTTACGTGCCTTATGCCAAGTCCCCTCCCAGCTCCGGCCTCTGTCCTCTCGTTACAAGGAAGGGGCTGGGTGGTCTTTGCAGCTCGGCCCCGCTCTGACATTCCGGCTCGCAAGGTGGCCCCAGGCGGCCTCGGCCCGGGGCTTCCGGCGAGGGGCCGCGCGGGCCGGGGCGGTCGCCGCCGCCGCAGGGGAAGGCCGCTGTGGGCCCGGCGAGCCGGCTCTCGGGCCCCCGGTGTTTACCTCGCTCCATCCGGCCGCGCGGCGCGATTGGGCGAGCGGCCTGCCAGTCGCGGGGGACTTTCCCAGGGGCGGGGCGGCCCGGCCCCCGGCACTTCCTAGTCTGAGGCCCCGTCCCCCAGCCCCGGCCCGGGAGCCTGAGGGACGCCGCGGGGCCGGCGCCGGGCCCGAGGCCGGACGTGGCGACCGGGGCGCTGTCCCCCCTCAGGTAAACCGCCGCCCTCAGGTAACCCGGCCGGGCCGGAGCGGGCATGGGCGGGGAGGTGGGGGCCGGGACCCGGGTCGTTCCGAGCCTCGGCAGTGACCGGGCGTGACGGGGAGGCCGGGCCGGGTGGCCTGGGCCCGGGACTGCGGCGCGAGGCCGCGGGGCGTGTGCCCCGGCGGGCGGCCGGGCGGGCGGCCGGGGCCGGGCTGCGCGGGGGCCCCCTGGCCGGCGCCGGGTGGCGGGGCGCGTGCGCACTGCGCGGGGCGCGCCTGGGAACGGCGCGGAGGCGGCGTGCGCGCGTGCGGGCCGGTGCGGGCGAAGCCGCCGCGGGCTGTTGACCGTGTGGGGGCGAGTTGCCCGCGCGGCGTCGGTGCCCGCGTGTGAAGTTCTGGAAGCGGGGTGCACGAGTAGCGATGAGGGGCATCACGGCTCCTACTGGGCCCTTTCCCGGTGCGGTTCCGAGCGCCTTGCGTGTATGAAAGCCATTGAGTTGTCACGTTCGCCCCAAACGTGCGTGTTATTAAGCCCGTTGTACAGTTTGGGAAACCTGGGCACTCGGAAATTGGGGTTACACAACTTGTGAGTTGCGAAGTCAGGTTCGAGCTCAGGCATTTGGCTCCAGAGTCCCTGCTGTTCTGTTTCTGTTGAACGTATTTTGCATGAACACTGTTGGAGACGTTCGTGTGCGGGTGCAGGGTGGATGTAGTGAGCCCCCGGGAGCGATTTTGGGCATGGAGTTTCTACTACGAGTGAGTTTTCCACTGGAGGACATTCGTGTGCGTGTGTGTTGTGTGGTAGTGTGTATGGGAGTGATTGCGTTATACAGTCATTAAATTGTATGTGCGGGAGTGGGTGGGGATTTTGTGTGACTGGGGGAGAGGTTGTGTTTTGGTAAGGGGAGGGAGGGACTTTCGTGAATGATGCAGAAGAGCGGACGTCCATCCGCACCCCCTTGCGGAATGACAGTGCAGGGAAATGTGTGGATTCCTAATGCATCATTTTTCTTTTCACAGTAGCGTCAAAATGGGATTAAATCAGCACTTACTCATTCTCCAAACAATGGGGTGTGATAAAGGGGAAATTTGACATCTGATGAGAGGTCAGAAAGGGGCACTCTCAGAATTTTTTTAAATCCCCGACAGTGGATGTTGTATTAGGAGGGTGGAATATTTATTAGTGCAAACTCGTAGCAACTCTGTGGTGGTGTATTCCTCCCCTTGTTTTGCAGCAAAGAAAACTGAGGCAGTGAAAAAAAACTAATAATGACGATACTAATAGCTTATGTTTATGAACACTTGCTATATGCCAGGCACAGTGCTTTCCATTCGATATCTCATTTCATCTTTCTGATGACCCTGTTAGTATCCTCAATTTGCAGGTGAGGAAACTGAGGCCCAAAAAGGTTAAGACTTGCCCAGGACTAGTAAATTTAAACTCCTGGGCCGTGTTCCCGTTCTCCTGACCAAGGCTGCTGTCCTGGTTGTGTCCTGGGAAAGTAATGTGACCAGGGACTGGCACTTCATGGAAGCACTTGATCATGTCTCCCTGGAAGCTGCAGCTGGGCGTGTACTATGTTCTACATGCTTATATCTCCATGTTATCTCCCACCCCTGAGTGCCCGTGGCATGGCATGGCATGGCACTCACGCTGAGGCCTGGTGCCTGCCCCTCAATGCCCATACCAGGTTTCTTGGTGCCCCAGGAAGCTGGGGGTCTGACTCATACCCTTACCCCCAGTGCTGCCTGTGACTGGGGCCCGGATGTCCTGCTTGGGGCAGGCCGACCTGATTTGAGCAGGGCAGCATTGTAGGGGGTGGTTTTTCTGCCTCCCTCTCCAACCCACTGGTTACTGTTTTACTCCCGCTCTCACTGTGATTTAGCTACGCCACACGGCCTGCTTTTTTCCCTCCAACACGTCAAGCTTGTTCTCACCCTGAGACCTTCATACGTGCTCTTCCCTCTGCCTAGAAAACCTTCCCCCCGCTCTTCCCATGGCTAGTTTTTCCTTATCCGTCAAGTCTCAGCTCAAATGTCACCTCCTCAGAGGGGCCTTCCCTGATCTTTCTATGCAAAGTAGCCCCTTTTTTCACTTTCTGTCACATTACTATTTTATTTTTTTCGTACATTCATTATGATCCGAAATAATCTTTATTTGTGAATGAGAAAGTATATGTATAGAACTTAGTGTCTGCTATAGAGTGTGCATTTATTTATTATCTTTCTCTTTTCCTGTGATATAAGGGTATGAACAGGGATCTCTTTAGTCTTCATGTATATATTCTTGATGAGAAGAGTGTCTAGGGTATGGCTTTGCTGGGTTTGTCCAATAAATGAGTAAAATAGAAGAATTTTCCAGATGGGGAAACTGAGGCCTAGAGATGGGAGGTGGGATGAAAGCCAGAATCTGCTCTCCCATGGCATGTTTCCCCCTTCTGATAGTTAGCAAACGTTTCCTGCTGGCTTTCTGTGCCCTGTGCTGTGCAGTGTTCGTGACAGGCAGGCGCATAAGGAACTGGGTCTGCCCTCCAGGAACTCGTAGTCAAGTGGGGAGAGACGTGCTGCGAGTGCTCCCTAGAAGGCATCCTGTGCCTTAAGTGCCTAATGAGTCTGACTGGCATAAATATGACTGGAGCATGGAGTAATTTGGGGGTGCTAGGTGGTTAGGAGGCTTCTGGGGGTAAGTGACTTCAAGGCCAGACCCTAGAAAGATGATCATCCTCTCCTGGAACTTAGTAGACTGGGCAGAAGATTTTGAGTAAGGCTCTACTGGGTTGACGAGCTGACCAGGTGAGCTAAGAAAGACCCTAAAAGGTCTTGATGCCAGGCTTAGAAGTGTCATTTTTGTTCCTGTTAGCAGCATTGGGAAATGGTTAGAGCAGTTGGTTCACAAACTTGAGCATGCATCAGAATCACCTGGGTCGGGGGCTTGTTAAACAGATTGCTGGGACCCCCAGGGCATCTGATCCAGACCTGGGTGGGTGCTGCCTCTGCCACTCTGGGCCTCTGCGTCCTCATCTGTAAGCTCCGTATGACATCAGTGTTCCCTCCTAGAGTGACTGGAATTAATGGGGCAGCGCAGGGCTGATAGGTGATAAGTGCTCAGTAAATGCTAGCTGCTGTTATTGTTAATGATGCTAATTATGAGGCTATTGAAAGGATTTCAGTAGGAGACGGTGAGAATGGTCTGATTTTCTGTGCTCTGGATAATTTGCTGCTATGGTTTGAATGTGGCCCCCTGAAGTCCATGTGCTGGAAGCTTAATCCCTCTGCTCTCACGAATGGGTAAATGTCAGCTCTGCCCACACGAATGGATTAATGGCTTAATGACGATCTGCCCTCATGAATGGATTAATGTCACTGTCATGGGAATGGATTAGTTATAAAAGGGGGGAGTTCAGCCGATATTCTCTGTCTCATTTACTCGCTTTCACCTTCCAGCATGGGATGGCCCTCACCAGATGTTGGTGCCATGCTCTTGGACTTCCCACCCTCTGGACCCATGAGCCAAATAAACTTCTGTTCTTTGTAAATTACCTGGTCCATTATATTCTGCTACAGCGGCAGAAAACAGACTAAGACACCTGCCACTCTGTGGACCATATCATGTCCTCTCTGGATGGGTCATCCTTTGCTTTGTTGCAAACATCTGTTCGTGTGTAGACTACTGGAAACTCAGATGTGGGAGGGGCTCAGAGGACATTTGGCCTGAATTCCCTCAACAGCACGCAGGACCCCTTTGCTTGACCCCAGCCCAGGACCAGGGAGCTGTCCACCTCCCGGTGTTGTTACAGACTTCTTTCTTTTGTGGGCCCACCTCAGTACAGCTTCTTCCTTTCTCACCTCCTCCTTTTCCCCCTCATTGCTCACCTGAACACTTTGAGGCAGGGAGAGAGGTTGGGCAGTAGCCTGGTGTGGTAAGAGAACACATAGGTGGCCACAAGAAGATGGCCCCTGTGTCCCTTCTGTGCCATTGCTGTTCGTGTGGCTCTGGGCAGATGTCTTCCCTTTGCTGGCTTTAGTTTCCCAGGTGCAAAATGAAGGGGTTGCGCTGACTGTCTCAGGGCATTCTCTTCCGGCTCTTCACTCTAACAGCTCAGTGTTTGGGTCACCCTCTCAGGCTCCAGTGTCTCCCAGTCTCCTCCATCTGGGCCCGGCCGTTCCGTGCCCATCCTCCTAGCTTCTCGCAGCTGCCTCCCTTCTGCCCGTGGTGCCTGCCCCTCCGGTCCCTGGCCACCTGTGCAGGGAGGGTGTCCGGGTGCCCTCCGGACAGTTGCTGTAGGGAGACACAGGGCAACAGGGAGCACCTCCCCTTGTTCTGCGGGGAAGCACAGCTCCCGACCCCCAGAGACCTTGGCAGCCACTATGGCCACTGCAGGAAATTCTTCATGATTTTCCCATGACTGGCCTGGGACAGTCACTCTTCAGATTGGAACAGATGACTGGCAAGGAGCAGCTGGCTCTTTGTCTGAGGGCTGTCCTGGGCAGGGCTGAGCTCCTCTCTCCCAGGGCCCTCACCCTGAGGCTGTTCCTTGAGAGGCAGGAGCCTATGTCCCTGAGCACCTGTGTGGTGGACAAACCGGGCAGCCCAGGCACGTGCTAGTGTGCGTGTGTGTGCGCGCACGCACACCGTGGGAGTCACGTCACCGTCACCAAGTAGGCAGGCCTGGAGGCCAGAGCTGGCATTTTCACGGCAGGCGTGGGGCTGCCCCATGAGTCAGGAGCACTTTGGTCTGGTCTCCTCCCACTCTGCAGCGCCCTCGCCCCAGTCTCCCCGGCCTTCAGACCTTCGCCACAGTCAGCTTCAGGGGGGTCCGGGGAGCCCTGGTCGCTCCACACGCCCACTTCTGCCTCTGCAGATGCACCCCCAGCTTACCCTGACTCCTGGGAGTCTGCAACATTGCCTTCTAGAAATATTATGGAGTTTCTCAGACATAAAGTCTAACATGCAGACACCTGGGTACCCACTCATACGGTTTAAGAAATAACACATTTTCCACACACCCGAAATTTCTCCCAAATCATCTCCCCAAAGAAACAAGTTTTCTGAATTTAGTGTTTATTATTCTTTTGCACTGCTTGATAGTTTTATTATAAATGTATGCATCCCTAAACAGTATGCATTGTTGTTTTGTATGGTTTAAAATGTTATTTCAATGCAGTCATACTGTCTGTAGTCTTCTTTTTTTAATTTTAATTTAATTAATTAATTAAATTTTTTTTTTTTTTTTTTTTTTGAGACAGAGTCTCGCTTTGTTGCCCAGGCTAGAGTGAGTGCCGTGGCATCAGCCTAGCTCACAGCAACCTCAAACTCCTGGGCTCAGGCAATCCTGCTGCCTCAGCCTCCCGAGTAGCTGGGACTACAGGCATGCGCCACCATGCCCGGCTAATTTTTTCTATATATATTAGTTGGCCAATTATTTTCTTTCTATTTATAGTAGAGATGGGGTCTCACTCTTGCTCAGGGTGGTTTCGAACCCCTGACCTTGAGCAGTCCGCCCGCCTCGGCCTCCCAGAGTGCTAGGATTACAGGCGTGAGCACCTCGCCCGGCCTAATTTATTTTTTTTCAGCATATTACGGGGGTACAAACGTGAAGGTTACGTATATTGCCCATGCCCCACCCCCTGTCTGTAATCTTCTGCAGCTTGCTTGTTTCGCTTAATGTTAGAATTGTGAAATTCATGCTTGTTTTTATCTCTAGCTCTGGTTTATTCATTTTCCACGACTTTATAGTATTCCCTGATATGAAACTGCCACGATACGGTTATTTATTTTCCTCTTCATTTAGGTAGTTTCCAGCCTTTTGCTGTTAATTCAAGCCATCTTTGGCCTTCATCTGAATATGTCAGCCCTTATCCAGCCTTTCTTTTCCTAGCCCTTTGATAGCCATTATCACTCCTGTTTGCGTAGCATTTTAAGGTTTACAGAGAACTCTGTGGTTCCTTCTCGGCCCTTACAACATTTCCATAGGGAGAAACAGGGAAACTGAGGCCTGCCCAAGGTCACCTGGGGAGAGAGCAGAGCCAGGATTTGAATCTGTTAAACCCTCTTTCCGCCATATTTGCTATAAGGGGAATTCTCAAAAAATTGGCTTCTTCCCTTTTGGAGAGGGGCGAGGAATTTCAGGGTTGGATAAGCCCTTCATTGGATAAACCAGCTTTGGGCATACTGGGGGCAGAGAGACAGAAGGAGAGTCAGGTCCCCCATCTCTCTTGTCCTAGGGTTGGTCTTAGTGCCCTTTGCCACCATGGCTTCCTGGGCTGCCACCCGGTCCTCCTGGGCTAAGTGAGGTTCCCGCGGCCAGGAGGGAAGCCAGGCTTCTAGGCAGGTGATGTGTCCTGCCTGTGGATCCCAGGAGCTGGAGGAGGCCTGCGTGGGCTGACTGAGAATAGGCTGGGGTTGCCTGGGCTGCCTTCTCAGCTTTTCTTAGGGGTTGTGGGTGACAGGAGAGTACGAGACCGGGATCAGTGACATGATGATCAGATTTGGGTTTCCCTTTGTTCCTTGAGAATGTTGCGATCTGGAGTCGAGCTCTGCACCTCTCTTGCCTGGGCTTCCGTACCAGCCAAGCAGGTGTAATGCAGGTGTGAGGCCTCCCCGGCGGTGGGCAGGGAAGCACTTGCCCCTCACCTGTTCACAGCTCACGGTGGTTATCCACAGTCTGGTGTTTCTGTTCTGCCGTGGTCACCTCCAGGCCTCAGGAAGCTCTGACCTTCCTGAAGCCAGATCCTTTCTAGTGGGTTCCAGATTGAAACTCTCCTCTGCAGTTGCCAATTCTCCAAACACTAAATTCCTGAACTAGAAAACTCGCCCCTGGACTCTTCTCCGTTATTTTTACGGAATCCCCGTAGCCTCTTCTATCCACCTGAAGCAGGCCCATAGTAAGGATGTTCCCACCCCTTGCCCACAGTCCTCTGGCCTCATTTGGTGCCAGAACAATAGGGCCTCCCTATTGTTCTCACCTTGTCAAACCGCTTATATATATATATTTTAAATTATGGTAAAATCTCCCTTTAAAAAATACAGAATAACACATGCTCATTGGGGAAAAACCCCCAAAACTCAAGCAATACAAAAGGTATAAAGTAAAAAGTGAAAGTTGTGTTATTTCTTCTTTCTCTCCCCTTCTCCTGGCCCCACCATATTTAAAAATTATTATTATTATTATTTTTTTTGAGACAGAGTCTCGCTTTATTGCCCAGGCTAGAGTGAGTGCCGTGGCGTCAGCCTAGCTCACAGCAACCTCAAACTCCTGGGCTCAAGCAATCCTCCTGCCTCAGCCTCCCGAGTAGCTGGGACTACAGGCATGTGCCACCATGCCCGGCTAATTTTTTCTATATATATTAGTCGTCCAATTAATTTCTTTCTATTTATAGTAGAGACGGGGTCTTGCTCTTGCTCAGGCTGGTTTCGAACTCCTGACCTCTAGCAATCCGCCCGCCTCGGCCTCCCAGAGTGCTAGAATTACAGGCGTGAGCCACTGCGCCCGGCCACGTTTAAGGTTTTATACACACACACACACACACACATACACACACATATTGTGTGTTTTTTGTAAAAAAATAGTGTCCTATTACACATATATATCTGTACTTTGCTTTTTTTTTTAAATGGGTATCTTTCTTTCTGTGTCACTGCAAAGCAGTCCACCCAATTGTTTTCGATGGCTGTAGCGTAGTCCATTGAATGAGTACTCCATAGTTTATTTAACCAGTTTCTTCTTGATGAACATTCTGGATATTTTTGCTGTTACAAAGCCTGTGGCAGTGAACATCTTTGCCCAGCCCCTGTGTGTACTGATACAGAGATCTCCAGATATCTAGAACTCTAGATAGGGGATTACTGAATCAGTAAGTTGCTTTTGCCCCATTATGTAATTGACACTTCCTCAAGCATCCTTTTTTACAGGAGAGCTTTGTTCTCAGCCAATCAGGAATCCATGCAGGTTGTTGACATCATTGAGAAAGCACACTCTTTACTGTGGGCGGACCAGTCATAAGGAAAGCAAATGTACACCGAGGCTGTATCAATAAAAATGTAATACCTAAAAGAGCAGAAGTGAAAGGCTCTTTGTGTTCGGTCAGGCAGACCACACCTGGAGTGCTGTGTCCAGTTCCAGGACCAGCTGCAGATAGGGTGGGGGTAGAGGGTTGGTGGGGGGTGGGCAGGGGAGGGGTGTGGAAGCCAGTGCCTGTGGGGGACAGTGCAGGGAACTAGGGCTGATCAGCTTCAAGAGCATGCTACAGGTTCCGGATCTCTTCAAGGCTGACATGGAGCAGAGAGGCATCTTGTTCCTTATTCCAGGGGACCCCGGAGGGCAGAGCAAGGGCCAGTGGAAGCAGAACTGGGAGTAGCCTAACTACAGCCAGTGCTGGCTGCCCAGGAGTCATCTTGAGGAGGAAGTTGGTGAGGTCTAGGTTCTAGGTTGCTAAAGCTGGCCAGCGGGAGTCCCCTGGCTCCTCTGCAGACTGGACAGGCACAGGTGTGAATTTCCCCTGAGCTTTCCTTCATTCTGAGATTCTTAATAAGCCCTGGTGACAGCAGATGGCCAGGGGCAGACTGGGATCTGGTGGCATACAACGTTAAAAACAAGAAAAGGCAGGGACTGGGAACTCGAGGCATGTTCTGGAGAGCTGGGCAGCAGGACTGGTTTTCTTCCCCTGGGCTTTAGCCTCCTGCCTCTCCAGGCAGTGCAGGGCAGCGGAAATATCTGAGTCTGACAGATCAAGGCTGGAGTATTTGTTCTACCACTAACCAGCTATGTGTCCTTAGGCGAGTGACTTAACCTCCCTGAGTCTGCTTCCTCATCTGAAAAATGGGGATAATGCTGTCTAGCTGGGAGGATTGGTTTTCTAGCTGAAAAGCAGAGATTTTTGTCTCTTATAAGTGAGAAGAAAATGAGGTAATGTGCATAATGGTGCAGCCTAGTGCCTGGGATAGAATAGCGCTTAACAAACTGTCACCCTCCCTCCTGGCTTTGGTTCTGTGCTCTGCAGTCCTCTCTTGCAGTGTTTTTAGCCATCTGATGGCCCTGGCCATAAGGATTCTGTTCAACCACATCCTCCACCCCATGATGTTATAGTATTGCTATTGTTGCAACCCCTTCCTTTTAGGGAACTGCAGCCCAGGGCAGGCAAGGTGCTTGTCCTGGTGTACCTTGACTAGACCTCATGAGTCCTCGACCCCAGCTCTTTACATTGGACACTGTACTTACAACCTCGTTATTGCTCAACTGACTGCTGGGCACAGTTGTAGGGGGTTGCTGCAGCCTTTTACTAAGCACCTACTGTGTGCCAAGCACTCAGCAAGATACTGTACACTCTTACTACTTCGGAGATTTTATTATAAAAGAAATACATGTTTCTTGATTCAATAAATCAAACAGCCAGGAAGTATTGTTTAAAATAGAAAGTGAGAACTCCCAACTATACACACACATATTGTTTCATTTAATTTCTTTGATCTTATACCAAGTAGATTCTATTATTATTCCTATTCTATTTTTTATTTTATTTTATTTTCCCTCCCCCCTACAGATGAGGCAGCTGTCCAGGGGTGGACAGAGCTGGGACTAGTGCAGAGGAGGCCCCAGGGGGCAGCATTTGAGGAGGGCTCACTCATTCGAGCCATGCCTTGCTTGCCCCACCCTAGTCCCCACCCTATTTGCACCCTCACTGCAAGGCTGTGTGAGTTCTAGCGTGCTGGTCGCCTCTTTCCTTGACTTGCTGCTAGCTCCCAAGGCTTGGGTCTTCTTTGATCACGAGGCCAGCTTTCAGACATCACCCAGTTTCTACCTAGGCCAGCAGGCTCCTCCGCTCACATGCAGGGAATGAGCCTATGGTCCCATACGCAGAGAGCGGGCAGCAGAGTAGACACTAGGACAGGCTTCTTTGATGTTCTGCTCTGTGCTCTTTCTGAGAGACCCCTTCCCATCACCCCTCTGCCACCCCCCCCTGCCAGCAGTCCACAGCCCTGGCCTCTGTCTACCACCGTGACCTCCTGCCTCCCAGTCCCAGAGATCTGCCTGGGCTCTGGGCAGGGGAGAACATCACCTCCTCCTGGGGATGGCTGGCCCCAGGTTGCAGCTAGTGACCAGAGGCATTAAATTGGGCTAGGTCCCCAAGCTGGGCTTTAGTTTCCTCATCTGTCAAACAGACATCAGCCCTACCTTCTTCCCAGGGTTATTGAGACAATCAGATGGAAAAACAGTGCTTCGGAAACTATGAATTAGTTTGCAAATGTTAGTGGTTGTGCAAGTGAATACCATTTGGGGAGGCTGGGGCCCCTCCCAGCCCCACCCCCACCCCACCTCCAGCCATCAGAACATGGCTAATGGCAAGACAGTCTCAGACAGGCTGAAGCATTTCTGTGTAGAATCTGGAATGCAAATTTAATTCCAAATCTAGCGTTTTCCCACCCTGTCTTTCCGGGGTGAGGCTGGGATTTGGGCCCACGCCCCTGCCCCTCTCCCGCCCTGCTAGCTGCTGCCTGGTGGTGCCTTCAGTTTCAATAGCGTCACTTTCATCTTCATGCTCTGTGGTCATCGCCTGACCTGCTGCCTGTCTGGGCCCCTTTCTGCCCCAAAACTACGCCTTTCTGGTTCTGGTGGGCAGCCCCAAGGTCCCTCCGGGTGGGCTGTGGAGGCCCCTTCCCCGCTGGCTGAGGTCTTGTTTTGGAAGAAAGTCTGAGCTGGCTGCCTCTTTCCCACTAGCAGTTTCTGCTTTAGGCAAGGGGCTTGGGGTCCCACAAATCAGCGGGCCACCCGCTGATTTGTAGCTTCTGGAACCAGGTGAATATGGAGTCTGGAGCCAGACCCCACCAGAAGATCTCACTGCAGTGAGATCAAAAGGCAGGAATGGAAATAGAGGGTGGGCCATGGGCAGCCTGGAGAGAGAGCCGGGATCTGGTCCCAGCTCCATCCTGACTTTTTTGTGACCTGGGCCTTCCCTGCTCAGGGCCCCGACTCGCTCCCCTGCTTGTGCCACGTGGGAGAACCAGATGAGTTCATGCTTGAGGACTCTGGGGCTCTGAGCTCTAGGTACTGCCCCGTGTGAGGGGTGGGGTCCCCTTTCCACACACTCTTGCAGTCGGCGATGGACGGGACACACATGCTGTTATCCTGTCTGACGCAGCCCCTACTCACTGCTTCTGGACGATTCTCTCCCACCTGACAGTGTGGGATTGGCCTCACGGCCCTTGGAGATTCCCTTCCAGCTCTGTCACCCTGAGCTGACTGCCCCCTCCGGGAGAGCTGATGAAAACCTCTCTGACCAGAAGGAGAGTTCCCGTCCGCCCAGCGGTTACCCGGTGACTGCCACTGACCATCTGGGCATGAGGTCAGCAGGACCTGGAAATTCCCCGTTTCTCTCTTTGTCTTTCTTTCCTCCAGAAGTCCAGGCCCTGCCTTGGGCGGCTCCTCTGATGTCCAGGGAGGGTTTTCTCACAATAGGCCGTTTCTTCCGAGTTTCCCTCTCTGCCCGAGGGCCCTGGCCACTGAGGCTGGCGTGGGGAGAATAGTCCCGGCTGCCTGCGTTTCTGCTTCCCATGACCCTGCTTCCCTGGTGGCTCCCCAGACCCAAGGGACGGACCAGGTGTTGCGTGGTCTGGAGGATACAGAGGGCGTGGAGGTGTGTCTCAGTTCCCTTGTCTTGCGCCCTGCTCTGTTCCTTGTGGCTGGGCCCCTGAGGGAGCATGGCTGTGCCCTCCCTAGTTCCAGAAGCGTGTGGTTGTGTGGAGTGTCTCTGGTCAGCCTGCCTTGGGTGGCTCTCTCTGAGATGTTTGGATGTGGCTTCAGGAGGCACAGTCAGGGTCAAGGGCTCCTCAGGTCCTTTCAGTCTTCCTGCGCTGAATTAGAAGTAGGGCCGGGCGCGGTGGCTCACGCCTATAATCCTAGCACTCTGGGAGGCCGAGGTGGGAGGATCGCTCAAGCTCAGGAGTTTGAGACCAGCCTGAGCAAGAGTGAGACCCCGTCTCTACTAAAAATAGAAAGAAATTACTTGGATAGCTAAAGATATATAGAAAAAATTAGCCAGGCATGGTGGCGCATGCCTGTAGTCGCAGCTACTCAGGAGGCTGAGGCAGGAGGATCGCTTGAGCCCAGGAGTTTGAGGTTGCTGTGAGCTAGGCTGACGCCACGGCACTCTAGCCCAGGCAACAGAGTGAGTCTCTATCTCAAAAAAAAAAAAAAGAAAGTTTATGGAGGCTCTGCTCAGGTCTGCCGTGAGGATACCTGGGCACGCAGGGTGGATTCGCTCCCTAGTCTCATGGAGCTTCCCATCCACTGGGCAAGCCAGCCATGGAGTAAAAAGTCCCCAAACCATCACGTAGTGTCATCGTCTGTTCCGTCTAGGGCATGTGCAGAGTGGTGGGCAGGAACCAGGACACGGGTGCCCTTTTTGTTGAGGGTGGCTGCGAGCCCCTCCCAGCCCTCGGTTTCCCTGGTTGTGAACTCCAGGCAGCTCTCAGTGGTGGCGGGAATACGGAGGAGCATGCAGGCTGCTCCCGCCCGAGGAAGTTCCCATCCACGTGGGCAATGCCTGCAGCAGTCAGGTGCATCCCATGCTGGGGGGTAAGGCCTGTGAGGAGAAAGGCGAAGGGCGCAAGGACCCCGCATCTGCCAGCAGTTCTGCGTACCTTAGTATGTGCCAGTCACTGTGCTTAGTGTCTTGCTCACACTGTCTCTTTTAACGCAGTGGGGACATCTGAGCTTTATTGCTCTGCTGTGCAACATGGAACTTTCAAGTTAAACACAAGTCTCCCCCAAGCTGAGTGGTGACTTCTATGATGGGCGTGTGGGCGGCTGTCCTTTGCAAGGCAGGGCCCAGTAGGACGTGGGTGCCTCCTTGCGGTGTGTGTTGGCCTTGTGTTTGTCACTCTCTGCGGAGACGGGGTCCTGCTTGACAGAACTTTGTTTTTCTGTCTGGCCCATTCCATCCCATGGACCCTCTTGGAAACAGCCCAGGAGCTACCTGATAGCCTGGTGCTGCCCTACAAACAGGCTTGAAACCCCCTCCTTGCCCCTCTGCCTCTGTCCTGGCTGTGTGAGCATTAGCAGGGGGTTAGTCTGAGCCTTTTTAGGCAGCAGGTGGAGCTGCCTTTGCATCTCAGCTATCTCTTGCTAGCCATGTAATCTGGGCTGAGTCATGTAACCTTGCTGAGCCTCAGTTCCTCCGTTATAAAATGGGGGTGATATTCCTATGTATCTTAGGGTTGTTGCCCAGCTTAACTGAGATAATGTATCTGAGGCTTTGAAGGCAGTGCCTGGCAGATAGATGGTTAATGAATCCTGGTGTCGCTGTTACTCCTTTTGCACTTTTTTCTTTCATTGAGCACCGTGTAGACTTGAAGGGGCCTTTGAGGATTCCTGACTGGAACAGTTTTTGCCTTTCGGGCTGTTGATCTTGGGAGGGAGGTTTCCAGGCCCCCACGTCCTTCTGAGGTCCCCGGTGGAGGCCTTGGGAGCTCTCCCATGCCGGAGCTGTTTGCAGAGCTGGAGGCTGACTCAGCTTTCCAGGCTCAGGGCCTTTGTTCTTACTGTCCTCTCTGCCTAGAATATTCTTCCCCCACATATCTTCACCTCCTTCAGGTCTTTGCTAAAATAGCTCCTTCTTCATGAGGCCTTTCTTGCCAGCTCCATATAAAATCACAGCCCCTGCCCTGTCCTTCTCTGCTTAATTTTTGTCCAAAGACTTTTTTGTCTCCTGAAATGCTATGTTCCCAACCACCCCCATCCGCGTCCACCACTAGAATGTAAGCTCCCTGAAGGACTTTTGTTTTGTTTGCTGATAATTTCTCAGCACCCAGACTAGCAGTCTGCACAGAGTAGATACTCAATAAATAATTATTGAATGATTGGATGGATGAACGGAAGGAGAGTTTCTCTAAGTCACAGGCCTAGGATTCTGAGATCACTTCTCAGAGTGGTTTCAAATGAAATAAAGCAGATAAAATTGAAAGGATTAATACCAAAAACTTGCTGCACAAATAGTGGTTTGATGGAGAATTCATCTGTTCATCAGAACTGGAAGGGACAGGCCACACATGATGTGAGACTGACAGAGGAGGATGACAGTATATTAAATATTAGTCAGGGTGGTTTTTCTTCTTCTTCATCTTTTTTTTTTTTTTTTAAGATGGTAACATACATACAAATGGAATTTTGGACTAGATTGACTTGCTTGCTTATAGCTTTGGGTACAAGCATTTCACTTTAAAGATTACTGATTTAGTTTAAGACTTTCATTTCCCCTCCGCAGAGAGGGGAAGGGACTGCCCATGATCCCACAGTGAATTAATAACTAGGCTGTAAATTTGGGGTTTGTTGGGTGTTCACTACATAGCTAATGTTGAGCTGGGCAATGAGGGTGCAGTGATGGACAAAACAGGGTTCCTGTCCTTCTGGACCTCATGGACAGGACACAAACCTAGGTTTTTAAATTCTAATTCCAGGTTCTTTGTTGTACCCGACAGTTGACTGCTGTTCCAAATGAACCAGCAGTGCAGTGAGGCCACTAAAAGAAACTGATGTCATTATTAGGTTGCATTAATAGAGGCAGCATGTCCATATCAAAGGAGGTGACCATTCTGCTCTGTCGTACGATCATCAGACCAGCCCAAAGTGCTGTGTTCTATTCTGGGTTAGGGGGACTGCCTTCTGGGGCATTGACAGACTAGCGCTTCCCCCTAAAGGATGCCCCAGTGGCCCAGCCAGCCTGCTGATATACTGCTGTTGTCCTTACAGCCAGGCGGGCACTGCGGCACAGGCTGAGCTACCCTCATGGAAGGGAGAGGACCGTACCGGATCTACGACCCTGGGGGCAGCGTGCCTCCGGGAGAGGCATCCGCAGCTTTTGAGCGCCTAGTGGAGGAGAACTCCCGGCTGAAGGAAAAAATGCAAGGGATAAAGATGTTAGGTAAAGCAGACCCTGCCCCCTCCCTGCGGGCCCCCGTCCTGCAGCCTGCAGTGCCAGCCCCTCTGCCCAGGGGTGTAGAATGCAGCTGGCGTATGCCTCCACCCGAGTCATCCCTCTGTCCCGCCTGGCCCAGCATTGGCTCTACCCGACAGCCGTGTCTTTATTCTGTAGTGTGGTGACAGTCCCGATTTCCAGCCCTGATTCCCCAGCGCCTCAAAACCAGGATGGCAGGACTCAGGGCACTTTGAGGGACCAAGAGAGGGATGTGGGACAGGGAAGAGGGAGCTAGAAGCCCCAGTTTGTGGACATGGAACCGGAATGGCCTCATCTTTTCAAGGCACGGGTCCCCAGATGTTGGAGAAAGGAGCAGAGCTTGGCTTAAAGCAAGGAGGGAGTAGCTCCCTCAGTTTCCCTCCTCCTGGCTTTTGCTCAAGTTGTCCCCACTGCCAAGAACAGCCCCACCTGCCTCCATGTGACTGAATTGTCCTGTGCATCAGCAGCCAGCCAAGATGCCATCTCCGCCTCCACGCAAGGCCTTCATTCCTTTCCCTGTCAAAAGGGGTCTCTGTTTGCTACAGACTCTTAAAACTCTTTCTTTGCCTTGCTGCCACCTCCTCTGGTCTCAGGTTTCGGGGGTGAGCCCAGCTCCCTGATTTTTAAAATGATCTCTCCTTGCTTGGCAGAGCCCTGCTTGGGCGAGGGAGGAGTGGCGTTTCCGCTTCTCCACTTGTAGGAGAAGGAAAATTGAAGCCTAGGGGGCTGGTTGGTATCATGAAGGGTCTGCCCTGCAGGCAGTGCCTGACTCTGGGGGCTTAAGCTGTGGGCAGCCCCTGGGTGCTATGGCGTTAGGCCAGAGAGCCCCTGGCTTTCTGTGGAGTCTCCAGGCCGGGTGTGAAGGGGCAGGAAGAAGGTGCCAGGTTGGGGGTAGGGGTGGGCACGGGGCAGGAGATTTTCCTAGATTCCCCTCCACTCCTGTTTCCCCTGATGGCCAGGTCCTTGCCTTCCTCCTGCCTGTTTCTGGTGGTGGGACAGATCAGGCTCTGTCCCACTCTGCCCGCAGGATGATGGTAGGAGTGAAGCATAGGACCTGGAGCCTTGAAGCCAGGCAGAAGCAGTTTTCGGGCTTGGGCAGGAAGGACCAGTGCACTGAGCTGAGTAAATGCTTTTGCTCCTTCTTCCCATTGCCTCTCTAGGCGAGCTTTTGGAAGAGTCCCAGATGGAAGCGTCCAGGCTGCGGCAGAAGGCAGAGGAGCTAGTCAAGGACAATGAGCTGCTCCCACCACCTTCTCCCTCCTTGGGCTCCTTCGACCCGCTGGCCGAGCTCACAGGTACAGGAGGAATCTGGGTACCTCTGCCTTCCCCTAGCCTCCGAACTGCTTAACCCTTAACAGAGAGCCCCCTTCTTACTCTGAAACCCACACCCCTTTGTTTATCCTTAGGCCACAGACCCTACCCCCCATTCATGTTGAAGCTGCAGCAGCCCCTAGAAAGTCAGATTTGGAAGTGACTTCAAAATAATGTTATTAAAAATGGCCAGTGACTCAGCACTCCTGAGGTCCTGGCAGACGTTAGTAACAGATCACTGTCAACTGCTCTGCGGTCCTGTGGCCCCAGGATCTTTATCAGCATATTTATTTGACAAATACTTAATGAGCAGCTACTGTGTGCCAGGCCTAGCACCAAGCAGCAGCTACTTCCTATCACTTGGAGTTGGCATATGAGTTGAAAGCTCTCTGGTCCGGCCACCTCTTTCCATTTTTTAGTTAGGAAAGCTGAGGCCCTGGGAAGAGTCTGGACCTGCCTGTTATGCAGCTGCAGTGTATTTCAGATGTATGGTTACACGTGCCACCTGTTAAAGGAAAGGGTGACTGTGACTCGGGGTCGAAGTCCTATATGTGGTCACCATGCATGACTCTGGCATGTCTCTAGGTATAGGGCAAGGTCTGAGACTAGGGAGGAAAAGATTCCCCTGCCGCCACCCAGTGGGACTCAGATGGCTCCTGCAGTAGCTCCATCTTATGTTCTCAGCCCAGGCCAGCGTGACAGCCTTTAGTTGGGCTGGTGGTTACATTTGCTGAACGCACAAATGGAAGAAACTGATGCATTCAGGGTCCACTGTGCTGTAGTCAGTGGGCATTGCAGCCTCCACTTGTCCATGCAGAAATGTTTTCTGCATCCCTGATTGGTGCCAGGTCTACCCCCAAGTGAGACATGGAGCTACCTTCGAGTGTAGCAAGATCCCCAGGAGGTCACGGAGGGAGAGCCAAGTCAGCCTTGGTTTTGGAACTGCTTGGCTGTGTGACTACCGGCAAGTTGGCAACCTTCCTAAGCCTCAGTTTCCATGCCTTTAAAATGGGGCTGTGGGACTGTTATGGGAATGGCTGGAATAATAGCTATAAAAACACCCTGTTAATTGTAAATCATTGTCCTTATCATTTTTAAAAATTTTATTTCACAGTTTTAGAGGGGTACAAATATTTTTGGTTACATGGATCACTTTTATCATGCTTGAGTCATTGGCTGGGCGTGGTGGCTCATGCCTGTAATCCTAGCACTCTGGGAGGCCGAGGCAGGAGGATTGCTTGAGGTCAGGACTTTGAGACCAGCCTGAGCAAGAGCAAGACCAAGACCCTGTCTCTACTAAAAATAAAAAGAAATTAGCTGCACGACTAAAAATATAATGTTTGAGTCATGGTTATAAGTGTGCCCATCACCCAGATAGTGTTCATTGTACCCATTAGGTAGGTTTTCACCCAGTCCTTCCTCCCTCCTCCCCCCTGCTTGATTTCCGTTAAGTTTTACTTCCCTCTGTGCACACTGAGTGCTCACCGGTTAGCTCCAGTTTAATAGTGTGTACGTGTGATGCTTGTTTTTCCACCCTTTTCCTCATCATCACTGAAGTATGTCCAGGGTAGCGAGGAGCAGGGGCCACCTTGGGATTTTCCCAGGGAGCGCAGAGAAGATGGTCTCTCGGCTCAGGCTCTGTCCCCCTCACTCCAGGGCAAGTTGTTTTCTCAGACCACCTGGCCCTGGTGGGACCACCTCCCATTCTCCCAGACTCAGGTGGCAACTCTGAGAACTGTTTAGTCAAGGGCTGTCCCTTCCCAGGCTGTTCATCCATGCTCTCTTGTATCTTCAGGAATGGACACAAATGTCCCAGCGATTCCTGCTGCCCCCACCTGCCCCAGTGACAAGCCAGTGCCAGTCCAGAAACCTCCATCCAGCGTAAGTTGCATTAGGAGTCATGGCTGGAGGTTGTCTAGACCTCAGAGTCTTGCTGGCAAAAACAAGGACATGAAGAAAAAGAGTTGGGGTCAAGAAATCATGCTCTGGCCGGGCGCGGTGGCTCAAGCCTGTAATCCTAGCTCTCTGGGAGGCCGAGGTGGGTGGATCGTTTGAGCTCAGGAGTTCGAGACCAGCCTGAGCAAGAGCGAGACCCCATCTCTACTATAAATAGAAAAGAAATTAATTGGCCAACTAAAATATATATAGAAAAAATTAGCCGGGCATGGTGGCACATGCCTGTAGTCCCAGCTACTTGGGAGGCTGAGGCAGCAGGATTGCTTGAGCCCAGGAGTTTGAGGTTGCTGTGAGCTAGGCTGACGCCACGGCACTCACTCTAGCCTGGGCAATAAAGTGAAACTCTGTCTCAAAAAAAAAAAAAAAAAAAAAAAAAAGAAATCATGTTCTGACTTGCTGGGGGCTGTTGGCAAGTCAATCTCAGGCTCTCTGCCTCTTCCTTTTGAAATGAAGGTCATAGTTAAAACTTACCAGGAAGACCCTGGCATGTATAGGGAATTCTTTTCATTTATAAAGTTGCATAATGTTGGTATGCACTGACTGTGCACAGTGCCACGAAAATAGACAGATAAGACATGGAGCTGATATTCTCATACGGGGCTCAGAAACCATCTGCTACAGAGTGGGCTGGCGAAATTTTGCGTGGTATCCTAGGGCACAAGGGCCACAAGGGATTGTGTGGTGTAGCGTCTTCATCCTACAGATCAGGTCTGGGGAAGAAGGGGCTTTTTTGAGGTCATACATGTAACTAAGGAAATGTAGAGGGGAGAAAGGGGACTTTCTAAGGCAGGGCTGAGACCCAGAGTTGGGTTCTTGGTGGCTGTGAGGCTCAGCTGGCAGCTGAGCACAGAGGTGCATCCTGCCCCTTCCTGGGACGAGGGAAGGCTGAAACAGTCTTTGAGACCAGTTTTAATGGGAATCCCAGACCCAGCTGCTGGTTCAGATGGACCGCCAGCCTATCAGCTGGTTGAGCAATTAGTGAATTATGCTAGGAATAAAGTATGTGGACATGCGGAAAAAATCTGGGATTCCTTGGCTACCCTGAATTTTAACGACCTCTGGGACCTGCCCAGAGGGAGGAGGAAGCGTGAGAAAGGCCTAAGGCCCCATAAGGCACCCTCTATACATGCTCTTGGTCCCTCTTAGGCTTCCTTCTGGGGCACCCAGGTGGGAGGCTAAACTTTGTACTTACATGCGTGTGCATGTGCGTATACACACACTGTGTTCTCCAGCTGTGGGGTGTCTGCCCAGCATGAGTTCACTCCTCTGGGGTCTCTGTGACTGGGCTGGCAAGGCTAGCACAGGACTGTGCTTGCTAGTGGCCATGATGACGGCCATCTGTGTTATCCCAGGGACCAGCCAGAGACACCTGGGTCTGGGAGACAGCTCTGGTGCCGTAGCAGGAATGCTGGATCTGCAGTCTTGGTTCAGTCCCTGCTTTTGGACTAACTCTACGACTCAGTTTCCTCATCTGTCCGAAGAGGATATAACCTTCTGATCCACTCCCTGGGTTGCTTTGAGAAATGACGGAGTTCATGAAAACATTTTAAATGTATAAGACCTTGAAAAAATGCAGTTCTAAAGGTCAGCTAGTCCAACATCCATATTTTACAGATGAGGAAATTGGCCACCAAGGGGATGTGGCTTCAAATCATATTGAGGCTCATGGTGGACTTGTTGGGAATCCTGCCTTGTGCTTTCATGTGAAATGATGTGTAACTGTCCCTGTGGGCCCCGCCTGGGCCAGGTCCCCTCTGCATAGAGTGGGCCGCCCCGATGAGCTGGAAGTGGGAAAAGTTTTCGTCTTTCCGTTCTCCGCCTCCTTGCTGCTCTCAGCTGCAGGGCTCCAGGGAGGGCCGAGGTGTTTTCTCTTGGGCAGTGCCTAACTCCCTTTCTGCACAGGGCACCTCCTCTGAATTCGAAGTGGTCCCCGCGGAGGAACAGCATTCTCCACCGGAGAGTGGCGGCCGCACGCCCGCAGTGGTAAGTGCAGGGGCAGGCCCCCCGGCACGTCCTCCTGCTTCCTCTCCGTCTCAGCCATCTGCCCCCACATGAGAGGCACAGGACCCGCTCACATCCCTCGGGCACCCTGGAGTTCACTTGGGGACACATGAGGGGCTGGAGCAGGGGGTGCTTCTCGCTCACATATGCAAATCCCTGGGCGAGTGACTTCCCCGGCTTGGGGCGCTCAGGCACCCAACCGTTGAGAGAGTCTGAGAGCCTCACCGCCCGCTGGCCTCTCTCTCTCGGGCCAGGCAACTCCATGCACTGTGACTCAGCCCTTTGGGTCTGTGGGCTCCTGGCCCAGGGGGAGTAGGAGGGACCAGGAAGGCCTAGGGCTTCGAGGGCAGTGATCTACCTTTTCTGCAGGTTCTTGTTCCTCCCAGGCTCCCTTTTGGGGCACACGGGTAGGAGGTTCAACTTTCCATTTACACGCACTCATGTGAACACACGTGCATGCGTGTGTGCGCACACACACACACACATACACAGTGTCTTCCAGCTCTGAGGTGTCTGCCTGGCACCCTCAGTCCGTACCTTATAACACTCGCTGCCTTTTCCTAACTTTGTCTTCCTTCCATTCTTTCCTAAAATGGCAGACGTATTGGAGAACAATTGTGAGAGGTCTGGAAGATTCTTCAAAGGTCTTAAATTCTTTACCTTCTGCTTCTTCCCTCCCTTCTCACTTTGAAGGTTTTTTTTTTTGGTTTTTTTTTTTTTTTTATTGTTGTTATACAAGCGGTAAATGGTCTAACTCTTCCCTGATACTTGGGTCGCTACTGCCTCATTTCACAAGGATTTGGTGGCACATGTTGCTCTTTTGTCCACTGCTTGCTTTGTATGTCTGTCAGTCGCCAGTACAAGGTCCCTGTCAGTGGTGGTCCAGCTTATACTAGCATACTCTCAGTGATGGGAGGCTCATCACTGAGTCAGGCAGCTCTGAGTGATTAGGAAGGTTCTTTATGTTTTGTCTCCTGGGACCTTCTCTTCCCTTGTCCTGTTCTGTCCCTGAGATCCTGGCCGAGGAGGCCCGATGCCCTGCTTAGAAAATGTTTCACTCTATGACTTTGGACCAGTCACTTTAGCTCATTTAATAAGTTCCTCCTTAGTCCTACAGAGTGCCTAGTCTGTGCTGAGCCAAGACAAGACAGCCTCCCGCCCTCTGGAAGCTTATAGTCTAGCTGGAGAAAGCAGAGGCCTTTGAAGCACTTGCTGAGCTTTCAATAGAGCAGCACGCGCCGTGTCAGATCCTTTGCGGAGAGAGGCAGTGGAGGGATGAGCAGAGTTGAAGCAGCAGCATTGTCTCTTGTCAGAATACGCTGCTAACGGTATTAAACAGACGTCCTCCATGTGCCACGTTGCGGTCATAGTCATTGCCGTTGCTCCAGAGTTTGGAGAAGTGGGAGGTCAGTGTGGCAGAGCACTGGATCCCAAGTCAGGAAACCTCAGTCCTGGCGCTGCCACTGACTCCCTGGAGGACTTTGGGCAAGTTCCTTCTCCCTATACCCTGGTTTCCCAGCCTGAAGCCTGAGGCTGCCTGTATCTCCGATGTCTTGTGATTCCCATAAATGTTCAGGAGGCCTGCTGGAGCGCCAAGCCCTGGGCAGGGTGTGGAGGATGAGCAGGACTTGCTGAGGTAGAGAGGACACTGTGGGGGTGCGGCCTGCAGAGGCATGGGACCTGGGGTTTGCGGGTTCGGGCAAGGAAAGCGGGGAGCCTGGCTGGATGGCACTACAGGTGGGACCCGCTGCTGTACAGCCTCGGGTGCCTGGCCGAGGAGCTGGGCTTGATGCCATCTGCAGTAAGGTAGCGCCGTGCGTCCTTGGGCACAGTGTTGGCATAACTAAGGCGGTGTCTTTGTCTACTAGATAGAATAGAAAGAGATTGGACTATCTTGCCCATAATATGCTTCACTTTTTATATCCTGTACTAGTTTGGGATTCTTAGAAATATCTAGAGCTGTGATTCTTAACCTATTATGGGTCTTGGCTCCCTGATTAAGACTCCCTGAGCTAAGAAGCAGGGCTGCTGTGTATACATTGTCTCAGTATCCATGGGCGGGTTGACTCCAGGACCTCCCGAGGATACCAAGACCCATGGGTGCTCAAGTCCCTGATATAAAATGACATAGTATTTGCATACAACCTACACACATCCTCCCGCATACTTTAAATCATCTCCAGGTTACTAATAACAATACAATGTAAATGCTACGTAAGTAATTATTGCACCATATTGTTTAGGGAGTAATGACAAGAAAAACAGCTCTGTACATGTTCAGCACAGACAGAGCTTTTTTTCCCAAATTATTTTCAATCCACGGTTGGTTGAATCTGTGGATGTGGAGCCCACAGAGACAGAGGCCGACTATGCGGTGATGCCCTTCCCTGGGGTCACTGCTCTCATGGGTTGCTCCATCCTCATACAAACCCTGTGAGGTGGAGGGAGGGAGGGGTTTGTTTACATGGAGCAGATGAGGGTGCTGAGGCCCAGTGGACGAGCGATTCACCCACGGGCACGCGGCAAGGCCCGCAGCGTGGGAGGACGGTGGCTCCGCTGCTATCAGCCGGGCTGTGGTGTGGGAGTCCGCGTCCTGCCCTGTGAGTCAGCCCCAGACAGGGAACCTGTGTAACTGGAGAATTTCCCTGGGCTGAGCTGGGACCACGGGGGGTGGGAAACTGAGTCATGAAGAATGGGGAAGCAGAGGGGAAATGGGTTGGTGGCGCCTGCTCAGGCCTTGGTGAAGAGTGGTCCGTGGGCCCTTCCCTTCCCCAGGAGCTGGGCGTCCTGCCCCACGAGGACAGCAACCTGATGCTGCACCTGCAGCGCCTGGAGACCACCCTGAGCGTGTGCGCGGAGGAGCCGGACCACAGCCAGCTCTTCACCCACCTGGGCCGCATGGCCCTCGAGTTCAACCGGCTGGCCTCCAAGGTGCACAAGAACGAGCAGCGCACCTCCATCCTGCAGGTGAGCTGGGGCGAGGGGAGGGTGGCCTGGGACAGGCAGGTGTGCGTCCCCCTTCATTTCCTCCTTTACTCCAGCTCTTGGGGACCCAGGGGTTCCATGGAGACTTCCAAGGGCTGTGTTGCAGGCAGACTTTGGGCTTCTTGTTCAGGGCGGTGAACAGGATAAGGAAGTTGTGAGAGGGATGAGGAAGAGGAAGAAATGGGGAAATGTGGGGTGAGAATTTCGGTTGGGGATACCCTGAGGGCCGATGGGTGTGGGCAGGTTGGGTGCAATCCTGCCTTTGTTTTTCATGTGCAGGGTGGGGGAAGGGAGGGAACACCCTCTGCCCCCAGGGTGGGAGCCCTCATTATCCCTACTTCACGGGTGACCCTGTCCTTTCCCAAGGTCACCCAGCTGGGAAATGGTGGAGCTGGGATTGGAACTTTGACCTGTCATATTCCAAAGCCCATGCTCTTAGCCACCATCCCAACCTGCCTCCCCGATTGGATGCCTTTTAAAAGGCTCCCCGTGCCATGGGGGTGGTCAGATTTCCTTGCTAGGCCAGGCCAAGACCTTGGCATTATGTGGCCTTTAGTTCCAGAAGTGACGCTTTTTTGTTGTATATGACTTTGGACAACTCACTTATCCTCTCTGTCCCCCACTGTCCCTATCGGTGACACAAGCTAGGAACACCTCCCTCTTGGGACTGCTGTGTTATTTATTTATTTATTTATGTTCTTTTTCTTTTTTTTCCTTTGTGTGTGTTTATCTGAAGTCTTTTGTTCACAAAGACCACTGTGTGAGATGAGACAGTGTACATGAAGTTACCTAGTACAGTCTGGAGCATAGTCAGTGCCAGGAAACCCACTGTTAGGGGTTTATGATGAAGGTCATGCACAGGGGACATTGTTCCTTGGAGGCCTCGCCCCCGGCCACGGCATCTCCCGTGGGTGGAGGTCAATTAATCTGGCTCCTCCTCCTTCATTCATTGATTTGTTTCTTGGTTCACTCAGCAAACATTTCCAAGGTCACGTATGGCACAAGGCCATCGGCAAGGCATTGAGGGGACCAGTAACGATCATTCTGTTTTCTCAGCCTCAGATCCCTCCCCAGTTCAGAGCTGTCTCCTCCACGCAGCCTTGCCAAGGCTGTGTGTTGTCAGAAAGGAAACAAACAACTCTGAAATCCCTGGATAACATAGCGAAAGTCTCCCCTCCTATTCCATGTGAATAGTTTATTTCAGCTCCACCTCCTTCCTTAGAGCCCAGTGGGACAGGGCGAGCATCTGGCGCCCTTTGGAGTATTAGGCATGCACATTGGCCCCTGCTGCGGGAAAAGGAGACCCGAATTGCGCACAATGTCCCTTCCACTCCTTTGCCATTGGCCAGAACCAGTCACATGACGGCACCCTCCTGCTGCGAGCTGGGAGGGAGCACATGGATGTTTGGTGCATGCCTTGGCCCCGCCCCCGCCTCGGCCTCCACCTCTCTCCCTTCTCTGCTCTCTCCTCGCTTGGGAGAGGGATGGCAGTTCAGGGAGTTTAATCCCAGAGGCGAGTCGTGACAGCTGTGCCACTTCATGCCCATCATTTTATGTCAGCTTCCAGACCTGTGCAGCAGAGACGAATTACTTAGCTTTGGGGGAGTTGTGAGGCGCCAACGAGGCAGTGCGTGCAAAAGCACCCAGCTGTGTACCTGGCACAGGTTAAGTGCTCAGTGAGCATTTGTCCAAAGATTGCACGGCATCGTGCTGACACTGGACATCAGCATTGCTGGTTGACACCTCCCTTCCCTGTCCCCCACGAGGCCAGTCTGCTGACCCCTCTTCCATGTCCCCACCATGCAGTGCATCTAACACAGGTCCTCAGACAGTATCAAGTGGCCGACCGCTCACGAGGTACTTCTACCGTCCCAGGCTCATTTGACCGTGGCAGCAACCCTAGAAAGGGGGCAGAGGGGAAACAGTGTCCCCGCTCTGTAGAGGGAACTGAGCCTTAGAGGGGAAGCCTGAGTCGCACTGTGCAAGCCTGGCGAGGCCCTGACTGTCTTCTAGCTTCACATTGGACAGCACTGGATGCGATGCCTGCCACACCCTGCAAACTGGCGAGGCTCACAGGCCCCCCGGGACTTGCCTGTTCATATGCTCATTCGTCCATTTGGCTGTTCAGTCTTCAACAAGGGCTGGGGATCAGGTAGTGACAAGAGTGTGGGGAGCGGTCCCAGCTCTCTGGGAGCTCAGGCAGGAGTACGGGGCAAGGGGGGTGGATATTAAGAAATAACCACACAGACGGTTCTTCAGCTCCATCTGTCACAGTACGGAGAAGGGTGAGAGCAGGGTCTGTGAGCAAGGGTAGGGGAGGTGACCCAAGTTAGTTGCATGGGGAAGTCATGGAAGACTTCCCTGAGAAGGTGACATTTAAACTAAGGCTTGAAGGAGGAGTAGAAGTCAGCCAGGGGCAGGCCGGAGGGGAAGAGGGTTCGAGACAGTGGAAACATGATAGAGGAGGAGAAGGGGGGACTGTCTGACTTGGAGCACCAGCGGCCCTGCGGCTGCTTCCCAAGGGAGAGGACACGTGGAGGAGTCTGGATGGGGCTAGTGGCTCGGCTCCCACCTGTCCCAGGAGCTAGGACCTGGGGTGGCTGCAGCCCCTCCCTGTCCTCCAGGGGCAACCTGCATTTGGGATGCCCCCTCCTCACCTCACCTCTGCCCACCTACCTGCCCTGCAGACCCTGTGTGAGCAGCTTCGGAAGGAGAATGAGGCTCTGAAGGCCAAGCTGGACAAGGGCCTGGAACAGCGGGATCAGGCTGCTGAGAGGCTGCGGTAAGTCTGGGCCCCTCAGAGCAGGGGTGAGGAGCAGGGCTGGCAGAGGGAGGAGGGGTGATGCACAGCACTGATTTTTTTGGGGGAAGACCGAGGCTCTGAGGCCTTGTGCTCTGAGCCACGTGTGACATCAGGTCTCTTGATCCTTCTTGGCTCCTTTGGTATTTTCTCTCTGACCCCTTTAATACCTTGGGAGGTGTCTGTGTATGGAGTACCTTGAGAGCTCTAGAAGAAGGTGGGACAGATTGCACTTCTTTGTGAACATGCCTCCTGGCCTGTTGTCAGATGGGTGTGGACTAGGCTGGGTGACAGGGATTGGGACTTTGCTGCCCCCTGCTGGTCACCATGAGCTGTCTTCCTGAGCACATCTGGGTCCCTTCTCTGGGCTAGTGGGCCCAGGCTTAACCAGGGTCCAGGGGCCTGGACTCCTGCCTCTCTCCACCTGCAAGATTCCGAGTCACGGGTCTGAGCCTGCATTCCACCAAGGGTCTCTGTGATTATGATGTAGGTGGGCACAGGATCATCCTTCGGAAAACACTGATCCTGGCTGTGCAAGCTTAAAGGGCTCTTTGAGATCATGTGTGCCACGGGAAATTTGAAGATACTTGGAAGGGCGTAACTTGCTCACTACAGTGTGCTCCAGGGTGACTGAATGCAGTGTTTGAGCACATGCTGGAGATCTTGTGCATATAGGACATCCTGCATCTGGGGAAACCCTGCCGTTGAGGGTCAGAGATTTTAGGGGAGCCCACGGATTGCCAGCAAGGTGGCTTAACAATCATGCCTTCTTTGGTTTTCCCCGGGGGCAGGGCTTAGGATCTTGCCGGGCTCCCCAGGACTCAGCTGCAGCTCCTATGATGGTGGGTCCCAGGGCCAGCATTGTGACTTCTCCTTTTGCCTCTAACCCAGGGAGGAAAATATGGAGCTCAAGAAGTTGTTGATGAGCAGTGGCAACAAAGAGGCCGCCTCTGGGTGGCCAGTCCCACTGAAGACGGAAGGTGCAGGCAAGAAGGAGGTGGCTGGACAGCAGCAGGTGCGTGCTCAGGAATTCCTTCTCTGATATCCTTGGTTGCCAGTTCCCAGCCCCTGTTTATCCCTTGGCGATAGTGAGCTCACTCCCTCCTGCAGCCAGTGCTGCTGATTCTAGTTCTTAGGCGGCTTTTTCCTTAGCTTCACCCGACATTCGTGCACGGAAGCTGCCGGCAGTCACCGAGGCTCTGCACAAGCCTCTTCTCTCCGGGGTGCACAGCTCTCGTTCCTTCAGCTGTTGCCGACAGAACGTGGTGTTGAGGCCTTGGCTCAGTCTGGGCGCATTCCCTGAACACATTCCAGTTTGTCAAGGTCTGTCTTATGAGTGGCTCCCCAGAGTCAGTTTAACATCTCCGATAGCCCTCGCAGAATTAGAGTGTTCAGTTGAGCAAGCTCTTCTGGGGTTCTGCCAAAGCTCCTGGGATTGGTCCCCAGACCCTTTAAAATGGGGAGGGCGTTGGCCAGTGCCAGAGTGATCTGTCGATGCCACAGGGTGGACCACCTTCCCTGTACTCCCTCTATCCCCAGCCCTGGCTCACATCTGGTTCCCAGGCAGGACCTGGCTCTGTGCCCCTGGCCAGTCTTTACCCCTCCCTTGCTGCAGAGCTGAGTCCCGGCTCTTAACCAACAGCATCTTTTCCTCTCCTTTAATGGGGATTTAATTGCTGCACAGTAGGGCTCAAAGCTTTTAACAAACCCCACACCTAGGTAATAGAAGTAATTATCCTAATAACTTAATTCCTTATTACCATGTGGCAGTTGAGAGCTTACGCAGGCCTGGCATATCATTATCGCATTGGGCCTCCATTCCATGTGCAAGGCAGGCAGGGCTGGGACTACTATTCCACTTTGAGACTGTGGTTTGGTGAGGTCATGTGACATCAGGTAATCAAGATTTTCCGTGTCACCTGTTGTCAGGCAGACTTGGGGTATGGCCAGGGAAACATGCTGGGAAGTGGCTGAAGTCTGCTCTTCCCTGGTCTCCTGAATCTCAGCCCATGGACACCCTCTCTTCTTCCATTTACCCCTCAAATTGGATCCTGATGCCTTGTGTGTCCTCTTGTGGAAGTGACTTCGGACTCTGCCACCTCGGGTATGGGAGTCCGTGGGCAAACTGTTTACTCTTCCAACGCCCTTGAATGTCAGCTCATCTCCCTTGACTTCCCTGGAAGGCCAGATACTCTCACTGTTGTATCTATCTGAGAGTGGGAGCGGCTGGCCCTGGCACCCCAGGGTCCCCTGTCCCACAGGAGGCGTGTGTTACAGGGAGGGGTGAAGTGCTTGCCCTGGCATCACATGCGGATGGAATACTGGCTCCAGCTCTTACCAGCATTGCGACCTTGGACAACTTACATAAGCCCTCTGGGCCTCAGTTTCCTCCTCTGTAAAATGGGGATAGTAATACCTACCTCAAGCGGCTGTTGTGGCGATTGAGTGATGCTATGCCTGTAAAGTAGGTTTAGCAGATTTGGGGCTTGGGGCCAGCTCTGCTGACTCCATGGCTCTTTCTTACTCTTCCTGGTGGAGGTTCAGGGTACACCACCCTGGAGCTCACATCCCCCTACTTCCTCCCTCCTCAACAACCTGTTGACCTTCTGTGCTAAGCACAGCTCCTGCCCAGGGGGAGCCGATGTCAAGGGGGCAGGCCCATCCCTCCCCTTTATCAAAGGAGGCCGTCTTACCTGAGGGCCCTCCCCAGCCCGGCCCCGCCCCCTGGCCGTCACCTTGCTCCCTGGTCTGTGGTGTGCTTACAGGCCTATACCTCCAGGGGGCGCCAGAGCCTCAAAAGTTCTGCTCCAGACCCCACCCCAAGCCTCAGAGGAGCGTGGAGGAGCCAGCAAGGCTGGGATTGGAGAGAATTTGACCCCAGGTGGCAGACTCTGTGTCCAGGTCCAGATGGGGCCTGCACAGACCCTCTTCTGTTTGATCTTTTTCTTGTATTGAAGCCCGTAGAGGGCGAGGTTCTTGGCCTGCGTCACCGAGACGCTGCGAAATAGAGACCACGCTCAGTTTCTGGACTCCTAGCCAACACTTACTATTAAAAAAAAAAAACAACAAAAAACTTTAAAACTTTTTATTTTGAGATAACTTTAGGCTTACAGAAAAGTTGTAAAAATAGTCCAGAGAGTTCCCACGTTCCCTTCTCCTAGCTTCCCCTAATGGTAACGTCCGACCTAACTGTGGTTCAGTCATCAGAACTAGGAATTAACACTGGTACAGTACTGTTAACTGCAGTGTAGACTTTACTCACACTTCACCAGGTTTTCACTCATGTCCAGGGTCCCACAGTGCATTAAGTGACCTCCTTAGATTCCCCTGCTCTGTGACAGTTCGCAGTTGTTACTTATCTTTCCTAACTTTGACACTTTGGAGTTACACTAGCCAGTTATTTTGTAGAATGTGTCTCAGTATGGGTTTATCTGATGTTTCCTCATGATTAGATTGAGGTTATAGGTTTGGGCAAGAGCTGCATGGAAGGGACGTTCTGTGCCCATCAGGGTGTGCAGAGAGCAGAGCTTCTTAGTACATCGTGTCAGGGGCACATGATGGCACTGTATCTTATTACTGGTGACCATCACCTGCTTACGGTGGTCTCTGTTGGGTTTTTCCATAATAAAGGGACCCATTTATTTTCGAGGAGAAACTTTTTGAGACTATGCAAATATCCTATTTCTTTTTATACTTTCACTTTCACTCATTTAGTGTCCATTGACAGTCTCTTCTGCAGCAATTATTACTAGGATTATAATGGTGATTTCCTGTTTCCCTCTTTTCTACACTGGAATTCTTTGTAAGGAAGAGCTGTCCCTTCTCTCCCATTTATTTATTTATTCAGCTATTTCTATCAATATGAACTCAAGGACATTTATACTTTGGCTTATAATCCAATAATGCGATTTATTTTGCTGTTTGAATTGTTCCAGCTTTGGCTATAGAAGCTTTTTCAAGTTGTCTCCTGTATCCTTTGACATGCCTTTATTATTATTATTATTATTATTATTATTATTATTTTGAGCATTTCCTTGACTTCTAACACTTTAAGATTGCTCCAAGCTCCCCAAACAAATGTTTTCTCTGTCCAAGCCCTGGAATTAACCACATCTCCAAGGAGGCCTGCTTATTTTTATTAGAAAGTGGTATTTAGAAACCAGGCTCTGGGCTCTAGGTGTGCTCATTGCTGCTGAGTCGTCTTTGCTGCCTGAGGCCCTTCCAGGGGACAGAGCTAGGAAGTATACATATGTGTACTAATCACGTTGGCCAGGCATGGTGGCTCACACCTATAATCCCAGCACTTTGGGAGGCTGAGGCGGGAGGATTGCATGAGGCCAGGAGTTTGAGACTAATCATGCATATATACATATCTTTGTTTATTTCTGCATCTTTCTAAAAATCTTTCTTAAGTAAGCATTTTATAAAACTTTAACTTTTATAAAAGTTTTATAAAATTTGAAAATGTATATAACTTTTTCCTTCCAGGCCAGAGGGTTTTGATTGATGTGTGTGTACCCGGGAGGGGCCAGTGCCTGGTGGTACCTTAGAGACTGAGCCAGAGCAGGGAGGGTGGCGGTGGCGAGGGGAGAGGTGAGGGTGTGTGGCAGCTACCGTGAGTCAGGTGGGGGGAATGATCATCTCGATGGACTTCCAGAAGGGGAACGTAGTCGTGGCCGGGATGGTAGGGGTGTCCTGGTGGGTGGAAGGACTAGGGAGGTGGGAGACGGAGAGCTGGGGCCACGGGGGGTTATGAGCCTCAGAGGAGGAGGGAG